>JACCGJ010015677.1:0-27668 GCA_013407085.1 Atriophallophorus winterbourni
AGAGACATAAAGATCGTCATGGGCGACTTGAACGCTAAGGTCGGTGATGACAACACAGGCAGGGAACTCATCATGGGCAGACACGGCTTGGGTACCTGCAACGAGAACGGAGAGCTGTTCACAGACTTTTGTTCGTTCAATGACTTAGTAATAGGTGGCACCATTTACCCTCACAAAAGGATCCACAAGACTACTTGGACTTCACCCGATGGGAAGACGGAAAATCAGATAGATCACTTCACCATAGACAGAAAGTGGAGGCGTAGTGTGCTGGACGTCAGAGGGAGGCGCGGCGCCGATGCAGCCTCCGACCATCACCTGCTGGTTGCAACAATGCGGACCAAGCTGAAGTCCTTCAACGATCCGTCAGGAAGAGCGTACCACAAGTTCAACACACAGTACTTGATGGACAAACAGAAATCAGAAGAGTTCAGCTGTGAAGTCAGGAATAGGTTCGAGGCGCTGTCGGAGTTGGTCGACGAAACAATAGAAAATCACTGGACAGGAATACGAAAGACCTGCAGGATGCGTGCACTAAAGTTCTGGGGAAGAAAGAGAGGGAACAGAAGGAATGGCTGACGAAGGGTACCTGGGAGAAGATTAAGAAGAGGAGGGATCTGAAGATGGAAATTAGCAGATGCGGTGACCTGCAACAGAAGGCAGACCTAAAAGCACAATATTGGGAGACAAACCGGGAAGTGAAGAAGGGTGCTAGACAGGACAAAAGGAAATTTATACACAACCTAACAGAGGAGGCAGAGTTAGCGGCAAAGCAGAATAACATGAAGAGGGTATATGAAATCACCCGAGCCTTGTCAGGGAAGATTTCCAAACCTAGCAAACCAGTCAAGGACAAAAATGGAAGAACCATACCAAGCGAGGAGGGGCAAAGGAAAAGATGGGTGGAACATTTTGAAGAAATTCTAAACAGACCACCTCCGCAAACATCTCCTGATATATCACCAGCAAAAGAATCCCTATGCATTAACATCAACCCCCCAACAATTGCAGAAATCATCAATGCCATCAAGTCCCTGAAGAATGGTAGGGCACCAGGCCCTGACGGCATCCCCTCAGAAGCTCTAAAGGCAGACGCGACAGCGGCAGCGGAGATGTTACACCCCTTCCTGGTGAAGTTATGGGAACAGGAGAGAGTTCCGGCTGACTGGAAGCTCGGGCATTTGGTAAAGCTTCCCAAGAAAGGCGACCTTTCCCAATGCGGCAACTGGCGAGGAATCATGTTGCTGTCCATCCTCAGCGAAGTACTGACCAGAATCATCTTGGAGAGATTGGAAGAGGCGTTAGACAAGAAACTTAGAACAGAACAGGCGGGGTTTAGACAGGATAGGTCATGCATAGATCATATCGCCACTCTGCGTATTATCATCGAGCAATCCATCGAATGGCAGTCTCCTTTGTACGCGATCTTCGTCGACTTCGAAAAAGCGTTTGACAGCTTCGACAGGGAGACAATATGGAAGCTAATGCAACACTACGGAATCCCGCAAAAGCTGATAAACATCATCCAACAGCTCTATGAGGACTCATCATGCCAGATCATCTACAACGGAAAGCTGACAGACCCCTTCCCAGTGAAGACTGGAGTGAGGCAAGGTTGCATGCTCTCGCCGATAATTTTCTTGATCGTCATAGACTGGATTATGAGAAGAACCACAGAGGGCAGCAACACCGGCATCCAGTGGACCCCCACCAAACATCTCGAAGACCTTGACTTTGTGGATGACATCGGCCTCCTGTCTCACAAGCAACAGCATGCACAGTCTAAGCTAACGCGCCTAGCAGAAGAGGCAGAGAAGACGGGCCTGAAAAGCAACATAAAGAAAACCGAGGTGATGCGATTGAACAACCAACTACAGCAGCCACTGCATCTACAGGGGAAAGACGTGGTGGAGACTGACCGCTTTGTTTACCTTGGAAGCGTGGTCAACATTGATGGTGGCACAGAAGACGACGTCAAGAGCCGAATCAGCAAAGCAAGGGAAGCGTTCAACACCCTGCGCCCCATCTGGAAATCTAAGGCCTTGTCCCAGCGCAGCAAAGTCCGCATCTTTAACACCAACGTAAAAGCAGTCCTCCTCTACGGGTCCGAAACATGGCGGGTTACCCACAACATCACCAACAAGATACAAACATTTGTCAACAAGTGCTTGCGCCACATCCTTAACATCAGGTGGCCTGAGAAGATTTCAAACACAGACCTATGGCGTAGAACCAACCAGAACCCCGTTGATCAGGACATCAAGAAAAGAAAATGGGGGTGGATAGGTCACACACTCCGCAAACCAGCTGATAACGTCACTAGGCAAGCACTAGACTGGAATCCACAAGGTAAAAGGAAAGTGGGACGACCAAAGCAGTCGTGGAGAAGATCAGTCGTGAGTGAAGCGAAGGATGCCGGAATGACATGGACTCAGCTGAGGATAGCAGCCCAGGACAGAGTTCGCTGGCGTGGCGTTTTGCAGCCCTGTGCTCCAACAGGAGTTCACAGGAATAAGTCAAGTCAAGTAAGTCAAGAACTGATATAATCGCTTCCTTACTATCAACAAGACATGCTGGTAATATAAAGCAACTCCCTTTCATCATCACACATTCATCGAATATATGCCGAAACCGAGGAAATATTAGTTGATCGAAAGTCATAGAATGGCAGCAACTGTGTATTTGTACAACTCGACACTTTATGGTACATCTTGTTCAGTCCTCGAAGACAATGTGTTTGGCTTCGGACGACGATGCTGCGAGCGAAACTAGGCGAGCCTTTCTGCGTTGCTCACGTTTGGCTTCCCACGAGGGATGCAAACCAAGCTCGTTTGATCGCTTGTCTGATTTCCGTGGATTGTGACCCCGGGGTTTGCTGGGCAGTACATTGCGTGCCGGTTTGCGTGGTGCGAACCTTTTTTGTTTCATCTGGCGAGTAGCAAAATACGTTAGAATGGGATATTAATGCTTCCAATTTACACAGGTGACGAAATAAAAACGAGATCCAAGAAAGAAAAATCAGACGCGATCCTTTTTTCGGTTTAATTGAAAATACTACGCTTTTTTAAATGTGACTGTAGTCTCAACTTAAAAAAATGTTAGATTCTACTATTACAGTAACAATTATTACATATTTAAAAGAGGAATTTTCATTGCTATCATCATCAGGACAGCATTACATACAACCATAACAAAATCAAAAAGATGGGGACTTAAACGGTTACGGAATTTATAGAGGAGTAAGCACAAATTGGGTTGAGATGCCTACATTTCGAATCAAACATGCATTCAACCAAGTTTTATGAACGAGTAGAGCGACATCAACACGACAGCTTTCTTGCGGTGTTCACTGTCATACATCATATGCTTCCCTCGCCACTACTTGACAACAAACAACACTAGGTAAACACTCCAAGATGCTTATTACAAGACAGCCACTGAACACGGTTTCGAGGCAACACCCGAAGCGTGAATAGCTAATGCGATATCTGATCTCGGAGACCCAAGCCAAGAAGACCGCTACGCCAACTTTAGAAAGATTACTAGTTAAAATCTTGCGCTGCCTATGCTAGGTGACGGTTTAGCCATCAAAAGTCTACGCTGATTGGTATGCGACGTCACACAAATAATTCGTTTCAGAATTGTGCGCATTGGGGTTGCACTTATGGTGATAGTCACGAACCATCGATTCCACCACGATCTTTGTGAAAGCACAAGCCTGATCCAGGCAAAGTGCCGCACAGTCAGAGACTGCACATGGGCGGAGATACTGTCAGGTTGCCCAAGCCTAGACAGACATGACAAAAGAGAAAGAAAATAGAAATGGTAGTGAGACTCCAGCGTGTTTCAGCATGCAGCTCACTACCGGTGGCCAATCAATTTAGCACGGTGTTAGCCGCACAGCACAGAAATGCTGCACGATTGCACACCCGTGAACCACGATCTTTAATCAGTCAAGACTTAAAACGCTTCGAATTCCACGTCAGAGGTTTAACTTATGGGTCATTGGTTCAGATAGTGGATATATGTTAGAAATCACAAGCCCGAGTAATCGGATTGCGCTCAGTCTGATATACTGTCAGAACATAAGCCTGAGCAGGCATAAAAAAGGTAAATGACCGAAGCTTCGGCTTGCTTCCGTATGTAGCTCAGTAATGGTGGCAAACCGATACACCAGGGCATTACTCACAAAACACAAATAGAAGTGTTCACATCAATGTATTGTGGCGCTCACATCTCCGGCACTTTCACACCACAACCGGTTTTTGGCTGTTTGCCGTTATCAGGTGGAGACAGTATTATTAGGTTCAGTGAGCCTTGAAACAGTGATAAACAAAGTTACACTTGAATGCCATGGTTAAATTGGGTTCGTATGACGAACCACGATGTTCAAATAAAGAATCACAGAATGATCCTTTACCATAACACATTGGTTATTTTGAGCGCTTGACCAAGAATCACTCTGTGATTTTTTATTTGAACAGCGGGGTTCGTTATTTATAAGTATTCACATCCTTCGCACTTAAAATTTACTAACAATTGTGTAGCCAATTAAGAGACTGTAAGGCTTATTTGTGTGAGTTTTGGAAGAGTTGTTGTGGCTTTGAGGCCGTTGCGGTATACAATTGTTATGACCGATATTTGAATGATCAGTCAAATTATGTTCTCTAAATAATTCGATCAAATATGTAGAATTTATCGCTTTATAATAATTGCCATTTAGTTTTCCGTTCGTTATCGTCAAAATACGTAAACCTTACCTGTTTTCCGATTTCGACGTCATCGGATCCAAGTGGATTGTCATCCTCGTCAAGAGCATCAGAAGCAGTTGAAATTTCCACGGAAGATCGCTTTGGCTCGCGCATTTTAGAATCTTGCCTCTTTTTACCTCCCTGCTGAAAATAGTAAGAGAGTGATTGGCCCCGAGGCGAATATCATAGTTATACAAAAAAGGTAAAAGAGCTCCGTATTCACCACGTGTTTTCCCAGTGTAGTTCAAGTCGTTAACTCACATCAACGAGGATCATTCTCTTTGACGGAGTAGTTTTACACATATATGGTATGAAAGCACAAGCCTGATCCAGGCAAAGTGCCGAACAGTCAGAGACTGCAAGTGGTCTAAGATACTGTCAGGTTGCCCAGGCCTAGACAGATATGAGAAAGAAGATAGAAATGATAGTGAGACTGCAGCATGTTTCAGCATGCAGCTCACTATCGGGGACCAATCAATTTAGTAGGGTGTTAGCCTCACAGCACAGAAGTACTGTACGATTGTACATGCGTGCAGATGATTGTTAGATGGAAAGCATTCTGCTTCGGTTCGTGTCTTGCGTGGGTCGCCCAGGTTTCATTGTCGTACAGTAAAGCATTTAGTACACATGCGCTGTATACCATCATTTTTACAAGTCAACTTGCGGTTACCCCAAACACGAGAAATCAATCGGGACAAAATAACAACTGTTTTGCCAATCCGCAATGGTTGAACCAAGATATGTAAAATAATGTACTAGTTCAAGCTTACAGTTTCCAACAGTGATGATTGGACCAAGGACTTTGGTCTTGTTCATGCTTATTGTTAGCCCAAATTCTTTTAATGCCGACGAAAAACAGTCCCTTAGGTACTGGAGGTGTTTGGGGAATGCGCAATAATGGCTGCATCGTCGGCAAACAGCAGGCCACGGATTAGCACATCCCGTGCCTTGGTTTGTGCCCTAAATTGGTTCTGGTTGAAAAGCTTGCCATCACTTCGCGTGCGTAGGCAAATGCTTTCTATTCTCGTCCTAAAAGCGTGCTTCAGAAGCAGAGCAAAGAAAATGCCGAACAGCGTGGGAGCAAGAACACACCCTTGTTTGACGCCTCGGCGAATTTAAACTGCTTCTGAACTGAAACCCTAAAAATGGACTGAGCCCTTCATGCTTGAGTGCAACGAAAAAAACGAGTTTGAGAGGCGTACAAATAAAATTAGGGCATTGAAAATGTCACTGACTTCACCGTAGCAGCCCTTTACCGATGGTAAGCTATGTAGCTTGATGAGAAAAGTTCCTGGTTTCAAATTTTCTTCATGATAACACAGAGTATTATCATACGCACTGTTCACTTAGCATATGCAACTGAACTGAATCAAGAGACCAAACTTGAGCTTCGACACTCAAGACCTACTGGTTAAAAATTCAAGATGAGACGCGTGCCCTTCCATTGAATGAAGATCAAAGCATCAGGCCGAGCATTAAATAGCGGAAGGCATATCCATCACTGCATCATGTATGTATTTAATCACAAGCCGGATCCACGTAAAGTCTTGCTCGTGGGTTAATATGCCATCGGGTTGCCCAGCCCCAGACATGAATGAGGAATGAAAATAGACTAGAAAACACAGTGAGACTCCAGTGTGTTTTTGCATGCAGGTCATGCCAATGGAAAATTAATTTAGCGCAGTTTTCACTGCACAACCCTTAAGTACTGCATGATTGCACCACCTGCACTAGATTAGAGTAAGGGAAAACACGAGTAGCACAAACAGAGGGCGCATTTTAAGTGTCACAGTCGTGGAGGCACCAGTAACTCTTGTAACCCATGTCTCTGAAGTTCGATAGACATGTGCACATTACAGCGATGCTTCAACCGACAGCGTAACAGAAACGATGTCATTCGTTGTTACAAATAGTATGGCATCCGGATTAGCTTATTCCTACATTCAGCAAGGTCAAAGTTAGTCTGCATATAAGCAGTCAACGCAAACGATTCGCAAGATTCATTGTGATATAGGACCTTTTTACATGGACCCACCAGTCTATTCGCACAAAAGAGGCTTTCAACCGAGATCCAGTCCAGCCGTTGAACATTAGCCTGCGCCACTCAAAACTATTCTGACACCTGCTTGACCGGATATCGTGGCGTCAGCATCACTAAACACATACAAAGCCGAGAGATTCGTTCTACTGCACAGGATTAGATTATCATGTATGGAACTAATGGCATGACACCGTTCGTAAATCTGTAAAAAAATGAAAACTGATATTAAAACTGTCAAATGCGTTCGACTGTATCCTCATACTACTAATAAACATCGTATGCAATGGAATTGCAATAATAAGCTGAGGTCCAGGTCAGGGTAACTCATTTTATCGTGTTCATAGTTAATCGATACATAAAGTACCCATTAATCATGAATACGATTGGTTGATACGATTGATTTTTAGCATGAAAACGGAACAGTGGCAGCACAAGAAGGAAGAATATCCTCACTGATCGTAACAGTTCAGGCTAGAGTGAAGATTGAATAGATTTAGGAAGCTGAAAAAGTATTTTATGCAATTGGAATCGATCGACTAATCTCTTAATATAAATAGGATTTTTCGCTATCACGGTGAATATACTAACCGTTGTGGAACGATTTTTTGAGGATCTTGGATTAGTAGCTGCATCGCTCTTTGATTGTGAAACGGCCAATACGGGTGGACCGGAATCATCTGGAGGGGGTTCACAAGATTGGCGGAATGCTCGACTCACAACCTGATCTGCGATATCAGATGCCGCGTCACTATCCACCTCAAAGTCCATTACGGAAGGGAGTGAAGTGTTTTGGACAGATTCCATAGTGTCCTCAGTTTGGGGATGACTAACGCGACATTGACTTGATACATCCCTATTGTTGGAGCATGAATGGCATAACGGATGATTGGTACTCTATATAATAAGGTTAAATGAGACAAATGTAATGGAAACGCTACAGTCCATAAACTGTAAACATCGGCGAATTATTTTGGCTTTTGAATGTCCCACATATTCCAGCAGAATATCGGTGGGATGACTACTGGTGCAACTAAACGATTTCAACAAGAGATGAATTTACTCCATAGAGAAATGAGTTAATCAGTATATGTTACATTAAACGGGCGTCTACTGCAAGCTGGGGAAGACGAGATACTGCTCCCGGACACACCGATAGCGTGCAAATCCACCGATCGGCCCAATACCGACTACCACAGTGAGTGTTGCGGGAGACAGTTTTAATCCGGAATTGGATTGTTTGGTCAGTTGAAATGCTGCAGAGCTTGTGATGTACATCGTTTGTCGACATCGACCAAGGAGGCCAACTTCACACCGTATTGAGTGTCGCGGATGATGGGATTCGAGTTGAATACCACTGCGTATCTTCGCTGCAGTAATATTTTGTACCAAATTGTGCTTTGACAGTGGATGTTAATCGAAACGACGAGCATCGACAACGAAATAATTAGTGAGATTCATTATCAATAAGGATAGACATTCAATCATTTAACGGATATATCTAGCGATCAGTAAGTAAAAGTACCATGGTCCATAGTATCTCGACCCATTCAGTTAGATAGCGTGGCAATCTAAATAACTGCGAGTTATGTATCAACCTCGGTCATACCAGATTGCGGAAAATACGTATGTTCATGGTCGGATAGTACTCTACACAATATGTAAATGTTAATACAAATAGACGGATGTCTTTGAAAATACACAAGCTTAACATTCAGTTGCATGTCACTCGAGGTTTGACGGGCAATGCGTGTCGAAAGATATGTTTTCTCGATATCTTGGTTGGTCATTTATCGCGAACCGATGCAGCAAACAGTGAACTTTTGAATTTCAGGAATTACGGTAAAATCAAATTTAACGAGCAATCTAGACATACGAGAAATTTAACTCAGACTGCAATTCAAGCGCGAAAAGAAAACACCAGAAACAGCTTTATGCGTGCAGCAGAATAAACTGAAATCCAATCATCTAGGAAAACGCACGTAATTGGAAATAGAACGTTGAAAATCTATTTTAACATTCCACACAATCAGCTGGTTCGCTGAAAAATTCGGCTGGTCGAAAGTAATGCCAGTCACTCTAAAGAAACCATAATTAAGAAGTAACGCCAAATGTCACAAAACACTGAAGCTTATCGATGATTTGTAGCTAGAATACAAAGCGTACAAGGCAAAACATGATGGTGTTTCCAAAGTGTGAATCATAATTGAAGTGATGGCAAATCGAAAGAAATGATTTGAAACATTATCCAATCTTCTTTACTGATTTGAGGCATACCGATCTTAATCGTACTGCCCTGTTGCGATGAGTGCAAATATTACAAAAGCAATTGTGGGCTGAGTGTGTGACGGAAACGCACGCACATATGAATATTTTATTCAAGGCTATGGGTTTAACCCCATCCACAGAGACACTGTGGATAACATCGGTTGATTAATTACGGAGAACGCAATACAATGTGCCCGAGTACGCGTATGTTCGCTGTTCCGGAGCACATTTTTTGATTCCTTATGCCGAACATTCATCAAACACAAACATAATTCTAGTTCAAATTATAATTACTTGGTCAACTCAAATTTGAAAAAAATAATCGTAAAACCCATGAGGAGCATCAAGTTTGGGTAACAAGGCCATATGCAGTAAACAGTTGAAGGGATTATTAAAAGTAAAACGTGAAAATGCTGTGCATCTAGAATATGACTAACGAATAACATGAGATCTCTTCTTTCATACACTCAACAACCGGAGCATCGAGTATGTAGTGTTAATTCAAATACAAAAAGATAAATACACATGAAATTTTGAAACCATGTGAGTGTTAATAGTTGGCTGAGCATGAGTAACTATAACCGACAGGTTAGTCACAAGTAGACTACGAAACGAAATATATTACACAGACGAATGAACAAGACGAAATTCTGGGCTAAACATTTGTATCGGAAATAAGTTCAACAGCAACCGAATTTTACATCTCGCGCACGATTAACAGCAAATTTCATTCGCGTTTCTTATATTTTTGCTTAAACAGCACCACAAAAATAAGCATAGAGCAAAACGTTGAAATTCATTACCGAAACAAATCTTTCGACACTTATGGCTGGTAAGTACAAAGTATATGAAAACCATTCATATGAAAAAAGTCTGTTTTCAATCTGAAATCATTCATTTCATTTATTTAGTTTTCTAGATATGATTCTGGCCGTAGATTTTTAAATGCATTAATTTGGTAAAAACACTTTATGAGGAGTTTTGAGCACACTGCATGCATGAATTCACATGAGCACATACATATGTGATGTGAAAGCACAAGCCTGATCCAGGCAAAGTGCCGCACAGCCAGAGACCGCACGTGGGCTAAGATACTGTCAGGTTGCCCAGGCCTAGACAGATATGAGAAAGGAGGCAAAGGCGGAGAACCAGTCAGGCAGGCTTAATCGGGCAGTTTATCGACCGCTGAATCACCAGGGTCGTGCAACGATAAATACCGGGCTAAATGTTCAGCTTAGAAGTACATAGTTCGTTGTGCATTCACTAATTGTCAAAATCATCATTTAAGAAACATTAGTAACAAGTTAATGAGAAATTTTTGCCGAGATTAACTGTTGAAGTACATACTTTTCTGTCGATATAAAATCAGTTGGTGGACCGGGAGGTAAAGGAAGATTGCCACGGACTTTTCGATTGCGTCGTTTTTGATCTCGAGACTTGAACTTCCCAGATACATTTTTGTACAGCATGTAATGCACAAGACTGCGCCAATCTGGGTGTTTCTCCCGAAACTCACTGACAAACTTTTCAACCGGCTTCGTAGATGCCAGACGAACAACTAGTCGGTCTTGTGCGGTGTACTCATGTCCATGTTGTGAAATCTATCGATAACAAATTGGAGGCATGTATAGATGTTGAGTTATTATTTAATCCACCACTTGTAACTAACTGTGAAAGCAGCAAGGATTCATGGAAGCACTTTGAGATTTCCTGATAAGCGAAAACGTATGAAGCTTTATTATCACTATAATCGAGACGAACCAAACGCATGTTTCTTTAATAAGGAACAGAACAAGCGATAAACCATCACTTTATGGACAAAGATGCAAATGGGTGCAATCCTTTCCAAAGGTATTCGGAATATAGCGTTGTTCACATTCGATAAATCGAGCTAAAATATATCTAAATATAAGCGTTTGTATGTCGTCACGAGCCCGAAACTAGACAGTATGTGTGCATAAAATCGCAAGCCTACTACAAGCAAAGTGCCGCACAGTCACAGATTGCACATGAGCCAACATACTGTCATACTGTCTAGTCCTGGACAGTGCCGTACTCTCCTGGTTCGCACATGGATTGCGTAGGCCCAAACAGTGAGCATGCAGTGTGCTTTCGCAAGCAGCTCATTACCAGTGGCCATTACATTACCAAGATATCAGTCGTAAAGTAAACAAGTAAAGCGTTGCACAATTGCACATTCGTGAATCAAAATTCTACTGAAGATATACAAAGCACTAGCTGTGCAAAATAAAACAACTACATATCACCTTATACCTCTGCTCGTGGATGTCGAAACCAGGTCACGTTTTTTTGTATTTAGCCTGAGTTATGGATGCAAAAGTGCCTGGTCCGAGGGGTGAGTACTGATGAAACGCAAGTGTGAGATGACGGTTCATCGGAATGTATTGAATCTAAAGTTTGCATAACCGAGTGTGATCGTAGAATTGAACCTCTATTAGCTACAAAATGCTTCCATATAACAGACATAGCAAACAGCTTTTGGCAGTCCAGCTCCTGCAGTAGAAAAGCCCCTCGTAACTGCTTTTACTAGCAAAAAGGGAGGACGACATGCTCTAGACCTTAACATCAAGAATTCCCCAAGTTGATAGAGCTGGTAAGATAGTGATGGTAGTCCAACGAAGGAAAACATAGATTCTGAGCACACGTAACCCACCGGTAAAAGTGATGATAGCGAAAGATTCAGAAAAAAGCCGTCAATAAAACTTTCTGAGAGGATAGCGGGTGAACAGTGCTCTTTCCTCGTCAAATTTCTGATGTCTCACAGGCAGCACTAGAGTGTTAATTTCGAATAGGTACATTGTCACAAATGCCAAGTTATACTGGAGACATCATTTGTGACACATAATTAAGACACTTCAAGAAACCGTTTTTTCTTACAATCTTCGCTTCCAGGTGAAGCACTCCCAGGATGCGACATTTTACTATGTATGATACGGGTATGGGTTAGGCATATTTATAGAAATTCGCAACCGTGACGAAACAAATCTGGATCGCCCGGTTGATAGTCGTGTGCCCACTCCACTGTGTTATCACCGTCAAAGGGCACCAATTAACTATCACGATTATATCTGTGCATAGCCAAACGCTATCAGCGACCAAATTGTACAAAAACGATTTCAGCAACCAAATGGAATGAGTTACTGATGGAATGCCTGAGAATGGCATATTGGTTTGTGCAGATTATGTAAAAGCATGTACCAGACCAGCAGGAGAGCGCTGGAAGAACTCTAATCGCTTAATAGAGTTTGCGATCATGTAAACATGTGCATGCAATACAAAATTTCAGTATTTTGGGGAAAAATTGGTAGCCTTGTTCTAGTAAGGCGAATCGGCTTGATAAAATCATAAACCGCAGCCGCAAGATATCTACTGTATTCGACAGTAGACTCCAACTTGAGACCAGCAAATGAAACGAAGCCCGTATTAAAAACGTATGGATTTACGCATTTGACTATTGAAGCGCTCAATAGAAGTAAGAACAAGCAACTAGATCGTTTGGAAAGTGCACAGGGAAAGGAGAATGAAGTAAGTATCGGGAACCGCAAAATTATTTCGTATCATTTGTACCATCTGAAAGACGTAGCTATAGTTCAAAACCAAGAGGATTGTCATTATTGTTGATTTCTGTTGTGGATTATAGTAAAGTAAGTTATGTTGAGTGATTCATTTACTTACTCAATCGCCGATCATCAGCGACATATACAGCACACAGAGCTGTAGCAATCCGGAAACAATTTTGTCCCAACCGATTAAGAAATTTCAAATTTTAAAACAGATGAAAACGGAGAAGCATCATACCGCCGTACCAAACTAAGTGCTACTAGTGATGCGCTGTCTGCGAGAACGGACCGGAGCCCCAATACCATCAGCCATAATATATCTGATCGGACTGGAAGCCTTGCCAGCATTTCAGTCCGCATGCAGTCTATCCAACTGCATGGAGCTGCCCTATTTCAGGCTTATGATTTCACTCATACATGCACATGTTTATATATACAAGTTAGCCAACGTGTATGTGGCCACAGGAAGCGATAAACAAATCGAACACATTGCGTAGACTTCTAGATACAGTGCCAGCAGCAAATGATGGAATGCTTCGACGGCTCCCTCGCTGTCTATGATTTAGACTGCAATTGATCATTGAAAATCGCAAGGGATCCCTTCGAAACTTGTTAGACTAATATTCCACCTGATTTTAGTTTGCGCATACGCACACATGAAATACGCTACATCGACTGATATGGTCAGTTTTTTCTAGATCATAAGCATTATCGGACCACATAGAGGAGCATATTTCAACTATCTCTGGATCATCAGTACTAATAAGGCAGATGACGGTGACACTTTCGTGAAAAGATCGAAATACTGTAGACGCGTTTAAACCATATTAGTAGTTTTACTGTCGGTCTCGAGATTAATGCTTCAAACTGAGCGCATTTTGTCTAATTTTCTGCCAATTCTGCATACAATGTCGGTTAATTGACTATGCCTGTATTTTCTACTACCCCAGTGGGCTGACAAATGGTCGATCGAAATATGAAACGGATTCCAGGGTTAATCACGTTTTACAGTTGACAGACACTTCTTGGTACAGATCTGGAGCAAAATCGAAAACGAAAATATACGACAAAAGAAACCCATGTATCTCGTAGTACGACTGCACTTTGAAAGCGGAAAGTAAACAAAAAATGTTTTATGGAACTATCTGGTGGAGTTTTCAATGGGCATACTCACCACATCTTTTGTCAATTCGTTAGCCAATAGCAATTTACACAATCGCACAACGGAAAGATGTCGCAGCAATCGTAATTCTTCGATTCTATTTTCCACTTTCCGTTCAAATTTTGTCAATTTGTTGGCTTTTTCAGATTTTTTGCGTAAACGCTGTATGTACTTGACTAAGTCGCGGACAATATACAGCTATAAATAAAAATAAGAATCACCAATAAAACTACTTTAGCCGTTTTGACGATCTTTCGCATTTGAACAAGCTGAGTGTTAAGCTGTTCAACTGATAAAGATGGCTGAGGGGGCGAATCCGTCAACTTAAAAGTTAACGACATTGATGGTGGACTGGAACGAAAGAGAAAAATTTAGTAGATTCGTACGAGACAAAATTATACGATGCATCAACAGTAATAGAAGTGAGTGCACCAAACCTTTTCAACAGGAAGTTATTGCGATGCTCAGGTGATTCGTTCGCGTCCTCTTCAAGCTGAGCAGATGTAGGCATTGATGCAGCGCATTGTCATCATGAAGCTTAAAGTCTGGAGCCAGACAAAGTGCCAAGCAACATGAAGCAAGAAAGACAGATAAGCAAGCGCGTGAAAAACAGGAAAGCGGGCCAGCGTAATATGCAAAAGCAAATGCGCAAAAGCATCTTCTTTTTTAGCTTCAATGCATGTGATTTTGCCCACACGGATGTGCAATCGTACAGTACTTCTGTGCTGTGCGGATAACACCGTGCTAAATTGATTGGCCACTAGTAGTGAGCTGCATGCTGAAACACGCTGCAGTCTCACTACCATCTTTATTCTCGATTTCTCATATCTGTCTAGGCTTGGGCAACCTGACAGTAATATCGCCCACGTGCAGTCTCTGACTGTGGGGCACTTTGCCTGGATCAGGATTGTGCTTTCATACATACATACATACATGTGATTTTGTGGTTTTTTGTTTTTCAATCAAATATAATATAATACCGAATAAAAATTCTGACCCAATAAAATCCGCTGCCCCACTGACTTCGGTTGGCCGGCATATCTCATAAGGTCTCCAGCCAACTATTAGGTGGATCTTTTGGAACCCACACAGGCAAACAAAAACACCCAACTGAGCCTAGCGCTACGGTAAGTGTCTTCATCCCAACTAGCCACGTCATGGACTGGCCACCCGATCGTTTCTACCATGCTCTGCGAATAAGGCGCATTGAGGTGAACTGTGATGGTGCATTCTTAAAACATGTTACAACCATCGCAAACGAGCAGGCAACAGCATTTCTCGCAGTCCATGTCCTCTTGGTCCTAACACCCTCTTGCAGACATCTATATTTGTGCACGGATGTGCAATGGTGCAGCATTTCTGTGCTGTACGGCTAACATCGTGCTACATTGATTGGCCAACAATAGTGAGCAGCACGTTGAAACACGCTGGAGTCTCACTACCATTTCTATTTCCCCTCTCATATCTGTCTAGGCTTGGGCAACCTGACAGTATCTTAACCCATGTGCAGTCTCTGACTTTGCGGCACTTTGCCTGGATCAGGCTTGTGCTTTCATATTATCACACCTATATTTGTAACGCGACGCTGCCACTGAATGCAAGCAATCCTATGTAGGCAACGGGTGTTAAACACAGAAAGCCGATGGACATCTTCGCCCGGATAAAGCAGGTTTCGCATGCATAAAGTAGTGTTACACGCACCACTGCGTTGTACACTCGGTTTTTAGTATGAAATGAAACATCGCCTCGACGCCACAAATGGCGAAGGTTAGCAAATGCTACACCCGCTTTGCGAACACGTTGTGTGATCTCGACCTTGACACAACCGCCAGCAGAGATACAACTTCCAAGGTAAACAAAGTTGTCAACCAATTCAAGATTGACATCACATTTAGATTTGGAGGAGATCCGCTCCAATCCTTGGTAAGTGTTTTACACTTATTAGGCGCAAAGCACATGCCATAAAGAAGAAGAGAATGACTTTATTCGTGTACACGATTTTTCAGCGATACATTAATTTCTCCACAAAATACAAATATGATAAAATATATAAAGTGCAGCACAATGAAATAATACTTGAGCTAATAAAGTGTCAGGTTATCATAGGCTAGACAAATGTGAGGCGAATTAGAAAAATAAAAATTGGAGAATAACTGGAACATTTCAGCGTTTCTTTAACTACATAACAGCTTTCGACTGATCAACCATGTATCGAGCCAAGTATGGAACAAAAGAATTTCTAAATTTGTTAGTTCTTGAATAGGGAATAACATAGTAACTTTGGGTGGAGGAAAAAGATTCACAAGAAGCAAGGCTTTTGTTCAGTGGATGTGAACAATCAGAAGAAATAGTTGCGATGAACCTGTTGCATTCACGAAAGTGACGATCAACAATAGTGTCTCGAATGTCATCAGCGGGAACACAACTCAATCTTGAGATGAGCTTAATACTTCTTCTGATCATCAGAAAATCCTTTTCCAAAAGGCCTTGCAGTTTCAAGTGACAGGTGATCCAGAGGTTGTTGCATTATATGAGGGTAATCTACAGGAAGTGCGATGTCATTCGCATACTCTAGATCGGTGGCTCTCTCACCCGGCAGAATTTCAATACCTGCGCCCACCAGACCAGCTGAAGCTTTCCTGAAGACATACTCGATCGCGAAGTTACAAAGTAACCGCCAAATAGGGCAGTCGTGCCGTACCCCGCTTGAGATATTGAACGAGGACGTCAATTGGCCGTACGCTCGAAACCTGGCCGAGGTCTGGCAATGGTTGTCACAGCTTGGGCTGGCCGTAGAAAAGAGTCCCTACTATCTAGAAAATGCTCCCTCGTGGCGTGCGTCGCAAATAGCTTCTGAGTACCAAGTCTAACTCCTGGCCAGCACGAATGGCTTCCATGAGTGAGGCGAAACTGCTCTTACTGACGAGATAATGGGCGAAGGCGTGACAGGCGCCTTAAAACCAGTTTGCTCTGGGTAGATGGAGCTCGTCAGCCACTGGCATGCTATCTAGGAGAACGAAAATCCTTATTCTAAACCCCCGCTGCCTTGAGGGTCACTCGATAGTGGAAAAAGTTTAGGGAGGAAGCCCTGAGAAAAACCGGAGCGAAGTCCAGTAGGCGGATAACTGGCGCACACCGCAGTTTATCTGTCAATTCCCTGCTGCCTTCTAGGTTGCACTTGATTGTGCTTCAGAGAGGTGTACTCAAACAAACGCCAATTGGCGATGAGGACATCATTTGTATACTATTCCCAAGAAATGTCACCGTCCTGGTGAAGAGATATTTTTCTTATTTTTCCAGCATAATTCATAACGAGGTGCTTCCTAAATATCACCCGGATAATCTCTTGGGTTCGCGATCGTCGAGGATCCAACGCACAATAAGAAAAATCGTTTGGGCAGTGGTGGTTGCTTCTCTGCAACTTTCCACAGAAAGAAATTCTGGACGCTCGATGGCTCGTTAGCAACTTACTGTCCTGTGCAACTGAACTGAATAATGCTATCAAATCAAGGCGGACCCTAAGTGGGGGTCTTCAAATCATCACTGGGGGCTTGTCCTTAACGTCAAAGCAGCTATTGGAAGCACGTTGGATAAGTAGTTCAATATTTTGTTACGGTATACTAAATTAAAAGCTTGTACAAAACATGAGAAAGATTGAGCGGTGGGTCAAAAAAGCAAAGGAAATGATTGAGGTTCCAAGGCCACAAAGCTGGCTACATACGCGTTTCCTGTACCATCAACAGATTTTGTGGGAATTGGACATGTAGGCCGTCAACTCGGCACACAGCTACCAACCACATCCGCCCAAGAGTCAATATCACTGGAGACGTTAAGACTTGAACCCAGTAGCGACAGTGCTAGTCCTCCATTCGCAGAGTTTGCCTAGCCAGTAGAATTTTTTATGATCCGTTTTGTAGAAAAGCTTGAACGGGTTATCATCTTTTCTGCCTCTATTCCAGAAGTTAGTTGTTGATTGAACAAGCAGCCTCAATTGACTGGACGTTACCCGTTGATTCCACTATTGATGACTGTTGGAAATGGTTTCTGAATAATATCCGTCGCTTAGAGGATGTTGCTCCATTAACCAGAGGTCGTCCCGGCTCCCGTGGCCCTCCTTGGTTTGATGGTATGGTATGAAAGCACAAGCCTGAACCATGCAAAGTGTCGCAGTCAGAGACTGCACGTGGACTAAGATACTGTCAGGTTGCCCAGGCCTAGACAGATATGAGGGGGAAATAGAAATGGTAGTGAGACTCCAGCGTGTTTCACCATGCAGCTCACTACCGTTGGCCAATCAATTTAGCACGATGTTAGCCGTACAGCACAGAAATGCTGCACGATTGCACATCCGTGTATAGAATTTTGTACCTGCCTGCGGCAAAGAAAGCGTCTTCGAATTAAATTCAGAACGAGCCGATCGGACGCCCATTACGAAGAGTATCGGGCTGTACGGAATCTTTGCTCAAAATTGAAGAAGGATAAAAGAAGTCGATTCGAGCTTCAATTAGCAAATTCTTCCTTTAGCCGCTATATTTCAAATTTCAATCAATTCGGGACGTCTACCAGAGGAATGAAAAATGGGTATAGTAAAGCCGATGTTCGAAGGTGGGACTTTATCAGATCCTGTAAATTATCGTCCTGTTACACTTACGTCTGTCGTAGGCAAATTGCTGGAACGGATTGTAAAGTATAAGATAGAACAGTATTTGTGTGAGACCCATCAATGCTCGAATGCCCAACACGGCTTCACGGAAGGCCGCTCATGTATCTCCAATCTACTGACCGCCTGAGAACATTGGTGCAGAAGCCTTGACGCTGGTGTGCCAGTTGATGTAGTCTTCATCGACTTTAGTAAAGCATTCGACCGTGTTCCACATCAGAGGCTTCTTTGGAAACTAAGAATGTCTGGTATAGAGGCTTCTTTGCTTGCTTGGATTGAGGATTTTCTTATCGGAAGGCGAAGCCTCGTTGAAGTCAATGGGGCCAGATCTGCATCCTTTATCCCAACTTCTGGTGTACCACAAGGATCCGTTCTGGGGCCAACCTTGTTCAAACTCTATGTGAGTGACCTTCCCGGTATTCTAAACAGTGGTTGTCTCTTATTTGCAGATGATCTGAAGGTGTGGGCTTCTGTCACGACTGCCGCTGACACTTCCCACCTGCAAAATGATTTGAATGAACTTCGGAATTGGACTGACGGATGGATGCTCCCGATTAATGAAAAGAAGTGTGCTATCATGCACATCGGGAGCAAAAACATGCGACATGCATATCATTTGGAGGGCCATGGTCTCAGAACAGTTGATGTAGAGCGAGATTTGGGGGTGATGGTAACTTCATCCCTCAAAACTGCGGAGGATACTGCCAGAAAGGTCGGTTCTGCCAGCCGCATGTGGTGGGCATTGAGACGATCCTTCTTAGAGATAAATCCCAAAGTTTTTCAAGTTCTGTATATCTCTCACGTAAGGACCGATATTAGAATTTGGGCTTCCGGTGAACTATCCGTTAACTAAAGGGGAGAAGGATCGACTGGAGAAAGTCCAAAGGAGGGCTACCAAGTGCTTGAGAGGTATGATATGAAAGCACAAGCCTGATCCAGGCAAAGTGCCGCACAGTCAGAGACTGCACGTGGGCTAAGATACTGTCAGGTTGCCCAGGCCTAGACAGATATAGGGAAGGAAAAAGAACAGGAAATGATAGTGAGACTCCAGCGTGTTTCAGCCTGCAGCTCACTACCGGTGGCCAATCAATTTAGCACGGTGTTATCTGCACAGCACCGAAATGCTGCACGATTGCACATCCGTGCACAGGTATGTTTCATATTCCCTATGACGACAGATTTCGGGAACTCAAACTTTTCCCACTGGGATATCGAAGAATGCGATATGATTTGCTGATTCACGCGGAGAATCCTGCTTGGATATTACGGAACGGAACTTCAACAATTCTTGTCGGTATCCACGGACTCCAGAACTAGGTCATTCGCTGAAGTTGCAGAAGCGCCGAACGAAACACCTGAAGCCATTGTTTACTCTGTCGACCAGAGTGGTCAATATTTGGAATGCACTCTCCGCTGACGCAATCGGGGCAGTCACCGAAGAGCAGTTTAAACGCATATTGGACGGTGAACTTCCCGCTATCCTGCGCGATTCGTCTACTCTTCCAGCTCAGTAACTCCTCGTGATGAATCTACGCTGAGATAGCAGACCCGGGAGGTGAAGCGGCTTTCACGGACTGTAGTCCTCCTGCCGTCTATTCAGAAGAAGATTAGTAGGTGAGTCGAGAACTCGTGGACATTACTTTAAGTTGCAGAAGCCTAGAAGGCTGAAGCTGAGTAATGTGAGCACGCTATCCACGCGGGTGGTGAACACTTGGAACTCTCTACCGAAAGGCTCCTGTCTCTACCATCTGAACAGCTATTCAAAAGCGCGTTGGATCAGCATTTGTTGAGACGGATGGACTTGATCCTCGGAGTGATATAGTGGTGTTCCTCTACTCTCAGGGTTTGCCTTGTCAGCAGAAGTCACCTATGTCTATTACTGTGATGAAGTTCGAACGGGATTTTATCCCTTCTGCTTTCGATTCAGCAGAAGAAGAAGAAGAAGAACTGAAACATAATATTCAATGACCTTGAATTTGAATAATTTCGTCCAAGTTCAGTTAAATTCAGTTCAGTTCAGTTGGTAGTTCAGTTCAGTTCAGTTCAGTTAGCACAGGACGATATGTGGCAGTCGCCAATCGAGCGTCCAGAATACTTCCGGTGGTAAGCCAAAAGAGCGTCCACCACTTCGAATAGTAGGTTCAATATTCTTCTGGTATGACTTTGGCTGGAATGCAACAGAAAAACTCCCTCACCCAACAGGTGAGGAGAGGCATTAGTGCGTTCCAACGACAAATTGAAGAACAACTATAAAATTAGGGATAAAAATTTGGAAACACAGAGCGCCAGATCGAGTCTAGTCTATCTTTGAAGCACGTTACTGAAGTAGAACAAACTACCTCTTCGGGCAGACAGTTCCAATGATTCACTACCCTTTCGCTAAAGAAGTGCTTACGTGCATTAGACCTGACATGTTGTTTTGCCAGTTTCAGTGAATGGCCTCGAGTACCTACCACTGGCGCAAGAGCATACATATCAGCCGGATCAATAGAACTAAAGCCTCTAACGATTTTAAAGGTCTCGATCAGATCCCCACGTAGTCGCCTTCTTTTTAGCGAGAAGAGATCTAGACTCAACAGTCGTTGTTCATATGACTTCCCAGATTGCCCTTTAATCATACGAGTAGCTAGGCGCTGAACACCTTCAAGCGTGGCAATGTCCTTTTCCAAGTAAGGAGACCAAGCTTGAACGCAATACTCGAGATGAGGTCTCACTATCGCTTTATACAATGGGATGAAAACCTCCGGGGACCTGCAGGATAAAACTGATCGGAGGCGAAAGAGCTGGTTCCTAGCGCGTTGTGCAGCAGCTGCACATTGATCAGCCCATTTAAAGTCCGCTGAAACCGCAATACCTAAGTCCCGGACTTTTGATACCCCAGTTATCTCCAGTATGTTATCAGGTCCAGCAACCTGCAGCTTCGTTGCAGCTTTGGACAGAAGATAGCTTTTGGAGAAGTTGATTGGTAGATCCCACGTGGAAGACCACTTGATGACCTTTTCTATATCCTCAAAAAGATCCTGTTCGTTCAGCGATCCGATAAACTTGACATCGTCTGCAAACATATAGCAGGGACACTTAAGCGAGGATGCCAAATCATCGATGAAGATAAGAAAGAGTAGTGGGCCTAGTACTGAACCCTGCGGGACTCCACTAACAACTCCTGCTTTCGCGGAATACATATTGCCTATGCGAACGCGAAAATACCGATTGCTCAAGAAATTTGTGATCCAGTTCTTTAGAGGGCCATCGATACCTATTTGTCCAATCTTCATTGCAAGCAACCTGTGGTTTACCGAGTCAAAGGCTTTACAAAAGTCCAAGTAGAGAACTTCGACCTGGTGGCCTTTATCTAGCCTCCTAGTGACCTCATTTAGAAAACATAATAGGTTCGTTAGGCAAGACTTCCCTTTTAGAAAACCATGCTGAGCAGAGTTTAGTAACGAACCAGAGACAAGGTGGCGACAGATCCTGTCCCTAATAAGTCTCTCTAGGGTTTTGCAAAGGATACTAGTAAGGCTTACAGGTCTGTAGTTGCAAACTGAAGATCGACTGCCACCTTTATGTATAGGTATCACATCAGCCTGCTTCCATGCACTAGGAATATACCCATACCTTAAGGATGCGTTAAAGAGGCGACCCACCGGTTGTGCTAATACAGGCGCCAGGTTCTTAATAAATTGAGGGTGAATACCATCCGGGCCCGCAGATTTATGTGGATTTGTTGCTTCAAGTGCAAGCCTGACCTCATTATCAGTGAAAATTATTTCATCTAGGGTAGGAACGCTATCTGACCTTATGTCCACTGGCATATTCGAGAGATCAGTTTGGCGATCAGGCCTCTGAACAGCTCGAAAATGTTCGAGAAAAGCCGAAGCCTTTTCAGAATCTGAATCTAGTTGAGATCCATTGTCCAGTTGAAGGTTGCCTATGCAATCGCGAGTTTTGCCTTTGGATTGTGCATAGCTATAGAAACGCTTTGGGCACTGTCTTATATTACATGCCAGTCGTGCCTCAAATTCACGTTTTGCCTTACGTTGGCTTCCCACAGCCTTATTTCTAAGTAGTTTATACCTTGTCCAGGCCCATTGTGTCTGAGAAGCTTTGTAAGTTTTCCAGGCACGGTCCCGGATTTTAATACCACGGCGCATCGATGGTGTCCACCACTGTGGCTTGTTGCGTCTTTTGACGTGCACCAACGGAGCAAATCTGTCTTGCAGTGTGGACAGACAATGGTGAATAAGCTGCCAGTTTGCTGCCATATCATCACCAGAAGATTGTGACAAGATCTGATCTGCTTCTTCTGAGACAACACTCCAGTCTACCCTATTGAAGTTGCGCTTTAGTTTCGGAGGCGGTTTGTCATACCTGAGAAGTAGCTGAAGCTAATCATGATGTGATCACTTTTCCCTAGTGGGGAAAGATATTGCACCTGTCGAACCATTTGCTCATTCGAAGATATAACAAGATCCAGGACCGAAGGTTCACAGCCATGTCGGAACCTTGTAGGCTCAGTTACATGTTGGCTCATAGCATGTCTGTGGGTCCATTCTATGAAGTCCTCAGACATCTTATCAGCTTGGCAGCTCTGGTTAGGCCAAGATATGTGTGGTAGATTAAAGTCACCCACCATAAGAACCTGAGACCCAAGCGCACGTAGTGAACTCAAATTCTCAAGCAAGTTATACATATCCTGTACTCCTGAATTGGGACTCAAATAAACGCACGCTATTACCGTAGATTGCTTATAGGAGTGAATGAGACAGGAGCTAAGTTGCACATTGTGCGTGCCAAGCCTAACGTTTAACTCTGAGGTACGGAGGCCTGACCTGAGAAGAATAGCAACACCGCCACCTTGTACTGCACCCGGTCTATCACACCTGATCACGGAATAGCTGTTACCAACTATATCAGGAATGTCATCAGATGCAGAGAGCCAGGTTTCTGTCAGTGCAATTACATGCGGTCTTAACTCATGTGCAAGGATGGAGAGTTCAGACCATTTGTTTCGGATGCTACATGCATTCCCGAGTAGCACTGTGGCGGCAGTGTCACGTAATCTATTCCCAATTAGTCTTGTGTGATTCTCGGGCGGAGTACCCGAGAAGTCAGCACGTTTTTTGGCGTACTGCTTGCGATAGCCGAGTCACCTGGTGCGGCCTGAACACCAGCTGTACACTGCAGGTTGCTAACCACGAGCTGTGGAATTTCAGGGATAATAATACGACCACAGACCCCATCCTCGGACGCTTCCAAGAATTCTTCATCTGATGAAGCCCCATCCTTTTCGAATGAACGGCGCCCTTGATTGGACGTTACTTCGGAAAGAGAATCCATTAGCTTTGTACAACCTCGCTTGTCGTTATTAGAGGTCTTAACAATCTGATCCCTCCTATTTGAGGCGGAAGAGTATTGTCTTATCCAGGAGGGAGGGTTGTCCGGCTTAACCTGCAGTTTTTCTAAAGTTGCTTCGGCGATGTGGTCAGCCTTAGATAGTAAAACGTCCCGATCCGCCTGGTATTTGAATTCTACCAGGATTGGCCTAGGGCGACTATCCAACTTCCATTTTCCAAGACGGTGAATTCGCATTGTAGGAGTGGAAGGCCTCAGACCTACCATGCGGATAAGATCGCTGATACATCTGCGATCTAAATCTTTTCTAGACCTCGATTCCTTAATGAATGGCTCTGCTCGATTAAAAACCAGTACATTTCGTGTTCTAGTTTTTGGAGCAGGGGTGCCACGCAATGTATCGAATTTCTTGCGCAATTCATTTAATTCCTGGATAATGTGATCCAGTGCGGGTGATCCGGCAACAATTTCATGTTGCTTCCGTTGGGTAGTAGCTTTATTCGCCTTCCTACGCCTCTTCGGAATCTCTGCTACAGTAACCACCCTGCTATTAGAAGCTCGCATTTGAGAACGAGATACCTGGCCATTTATGACTGCGTCCTGTGTGGATGCAGTTTTTTCGGCGTTCTTGGTAGCACGCTTTTTAGACTTGACCACCTTAGAAGAGGTAGCCTGCTTGATAGGACGTCCTAGCTGGCTAGATTTGTCAGCTACGTCAGTGCCAGCCATTTTATCAGAACTCACACTAGCCCTCACAACAGATGCAAACGTTGGGGCAGGTATAGAATCTGACGAGCAAGGCAACGTCCGACTATTCCTTGGCTTTAAACAAGCGGCGTCTGTGGCAGCCTGATGACAGCCGCTACAGTACCACTGCAACCAGCGGTACTTCGCATAAATCCCATAGTGAGATTTATGTATACCTGAACAACTAGGATGAGCCCAAAGCTTGCATGCTGTGCACTCGATTCCTTTTGCTACTATTTTGCCACATTTGACATTGAGGCATGAATTTCTAGTACTCATATCTGACAGATAATATGATGAGTAATGAAACGTTACCAAAAATACAAGCTGATTTTATCGCTAGCGTAATTAGTCAGCAAAATATGGAGAATATAGTAAAATAGTGATTCTATTTTACTGCAAGTTCAAGGAATAGTGAAAATTCGTAATATTTTATCGGAGCGTGGAAAAAACTACCAAATTGAACGTACCGCGCAAGTTTCAAATGTTTATTATTACGGTATAAAAAAGCTAAAAGCTTGTACAAACCGCAGGATCGGTAGAGCGGTGGGTCGAAAAAGCAAAGAGAGAAATGTTTGAGTTTCCAAGGCTTCATAGCGGGCCTCATTCGCGTTTAGCCTGCACCATCAATAAATTTTTGTGGCATTTGGACAGGTAGGTCGTCAACCCGGGACACAGCTACCCACCACCAATCTTCCGGAACAGGGTCAGTAACCTGCGGGTATCGGACTTCTGTCCGATACTGGATCTGAAGAGCAATGAAAAATGACAAAATAGTTTTAGCCGGGTTGTGAGAAAAATGCAAATGGCACAGAAAGAGAACTTACCGTTGCCACGAGCTAGTGAGTTTTGGGGGGGGGAATGCAATAGGGTTTGTAAAAAAAATAAAATAGGGTACTTGTGTCTTGGGAGTGGGAGATTTCATGGAGGTGAGAATCGAGGAGACCTTTGAATGAACCAAGAGAAGCGACCTCAAAAAGCGTGCCTGGAAGAGTGTTCTAATGACCGCATACTCTCACAGAGAAAACGCTGTGTCGACATTATAGCCTGCTCTGTTAATGTAACAGTTTGAGCTCATGTCCTCGGAGGTTAGTGCTTGGAGAGGGAACGAATAGGGAGTTTGTGATGAATTGAATTGTATTGAATTGAGTGAATCAACCAACCCAGGAATTGAATTGAGAATAACCACACTCACTTGAATCACACAGCGTGTATTAATTAATGTAACTAACAACGAGAATTTGAATTACAGAATTATCGATTAGTATTGATTGTTATTCAAACAATCATCACAACCACCGCAGCTCCTAATCGTCCTCGGATTTTTGTAATCTTGAATAGGTTTGTTCGTCAGTCTTTCCGATTCTCTGACAGGTTCACTTGATTCAGTATTCTCGGAAGACAAAGTATGTGACACGTTTGTTGCTTGTTCATCAGAAGCTTGTCCAGTGTCTGCAGGTTGAATTGATTGAACACACGGAGGTTCCAGCGAACCCGAAACGTCATCCACATTTGCCAACAATTGTCTCGCTTTTTCAATAGCAGTAGTCGAATGTGCCAGTAACGCTTTTCCTCTTGCGGTTTTGAAAAGTACATTATCTGACGATCGTTCAGATGAGCTGTAAGGCAGTGCTGAATTCACTCGATAAGATGAGTTCGGTGATTTATTTGAAATGGTATCTGATGAATGATGAAGTTTGCCAACTTTGAAGCCACTTTCTTGGTAATGAAAACTAGATTTTCCTTTTGAATCAATGATACGGGCGGATGTGGACGTGTTAACAGGAGTAGCGCTTGAGTCGGTTGATAGGGAAGTCAAATTTTCATCATCAAACAAAAGAGCTTTAGCACGATCAATGGCACTGTTAGAAATCGGTCGAACTGTCTTTCCAGATGCAGTTTGAATATGCAGAGTAACGGGAGCGTTCTCCATACTATGATAGGATGTATGACAGTCAACGTTTCGTTCTTCGCCAAGCGGCATAGTTAAGGTATCATCATCGTTTGTATGCAATAGAGCCTTGGCTTTTCCGACAGGTTCTCTTAGACCATATGCAGTCAGGCGACGTTTCAAAAATATAGGATCACCAGTCATTTCTGAATGAACAGGTTTTATGTTCATGCCGAAGGAATGCGATGCACACTGACGAGTTAAATCTTTCATTGCATGAGAGTCAATTTTTGATAATGAACTTGTAGACAAAAATGAAAAGTCAATATTGAGTAACTTCAGCGATTTTAATCCAAGGATTGGTGGACTAGATTTCGTGACAATGAATGAACACTCAACTGGTTTGGCAGTACCATATCTGACTGGAATAGAGCAAACTCCGACAACAGGTACGGAATGTCCTGTAACGCCGTGAATCGAAATGTCAGATTGATGAATTTGAGCATCAGGGGCAAAATGTTTCAAGTCATTCAATGAAATCAATGATTCCACACTTCCTGTATCAAGTATAAATTCTTTGGAACCATAACGACTGAATATACGTTTACGAATATGAGACACTATGTATGGCGAAACTGATAATGATAGTGAGCTGATTTGATTTTCAACATTGATGACTTTTGTGTCATTACCATGCACATAACATGTCTTAGAATTTCGACAAACTGATTGAATATGTCCAAGTTTACCACATTTAAAACATTTAGCATTACGAAATGGACAAGTAAATCGAGAATGTAACTTGCCACAAGATGCACATTTTCCAAACTTCTGATTGTCAAAATTAGATATGCTTTTGCCGAATTTGCTTACTCTGTCTGGTTTGACATCAGAATCACTTTGTCGCTGTGGTCGGTTGCTGGACTGAGGTTTAGATCTAGAGGTTCCGAACAAAACTGTTTGAGTGTCAGCATTAATTTGACGATTAATTTCTTTTGAAACATCTTCATAATGTTCGCATATTGTCTTGACATTTTCATAGGTTGGATTCTTCAACATCAATAACTGGCGATATAAATCAGGTTCATTGATACCAGCAATTAAAAGATCTCTTAAATGATCATATAGTTTATCTTCGAATGCACAACGTGTAGCTTGTATTGGCAATTCCAGGATAAATTGACGAATAGACTGGTTTTCTTGTCTTTGCATTGTATT
>JACCGJ010015678.1:0-19085 GCA_013407085.1 Atriophallophorus winterbourni
GAGGACAAATATCGCCACAGCGATGACAGCGATAAGCAGAACTAGGTCGATCGGTGGCAGTTTTATGCTGACCCCATGACCTGCGTTCAAAAGTCGAGAGCAGTATCTACTCTCCTACAGCCTACAGATGCCGCACCACACAGTGCCTGCATAGTGAGTGGTCTAGAGCAAAATCTTGCATACTCTTGGAGTCAATATCAAGGGTTTTCGTGTCTGTTTTGCAAACGTCTTTGTACCGCAAAGGTCGACTACCTGATTTCAACTAACTATAAAGATCTTTTATAAACGAACATTTGCCACTCGGTAAGTGTGACTCAGTCAGCGTAGGTTGCGTTGCCACAGTAGGGTGAAGATGCTGTGAAGACCAGCTTTTGAAAGCACTTCAGCGTTAGTCACTCTGTCCATCCACGATATGTTCAAGATACGACGGATGCTTCGTGGATGGGAAGCATTCAGCTTCCGTTCGTGTATTGCGTGAATGGTCCAGGTTTCACTGTCGTAAAGTAAAGCATTTAGTAGTAACGCGCAGTATACCATCATCATTGACTTCTTAGTCAAATTACGGTTGCCCCAAACACGAAAGGTCAATCGGGACAAAATGGCAGTTGCTCTGCCAATATACGTAACAATCTCCGTGTCTAAAGAAGTTATCCACAATGGTTGAACCGATATATGCGCGGAGACTGGACCTTATCGTGGTACGATGGTTTGTGTACCTCCGTGAGCCATCGATATATACTTGGTTGTGTAATTTGGGCACAAGCAGAGTTACACTTACCAGGAAGGTCGATGGATAGAGGTCAGACGAACACGGCCTCAGACCACTGTCTTGTGGGTATAGCTCTTTAGCCAAAAATGGCTTTGATCTAGAACCCGAATTGTTCTATGTCTAGTATGGGCGAACTGGCCGTTACTCCCAGCCTACAATCACAAACAACTCCAATTCCATAGTGGATCGTCCGTCGCGCCTTACCTGCTGCATAGAGCAACCCGCTTTTAATCCTTGTCCTTCAGCGTACAGTATGATAAGCGGCCGATGTGAACCTTTTCAAAGCTCAACACGATTAATCGGGTCGCATTACCTACTGCATACAGCGAGGTGGGTAAGCGAAAACAAGCTACTGCTAGCCCTGCTCTTCAGTCTCTTTTTGTCTCCTCTCCGTCCCCGTTGTTCAATACTTATCATTCAGCCTCAAGTATGAAAAGCGGCCGATCTGAAGCATTTCGAGGCTTAACATATCATAAAACCAAAACAAACTTTATAAAACCGCGCAAGTCTGTATTCATAGGTGCCATGAATGTACGAACGCTGCGTCAATCAGACCAGCAAGCTGCTCTTGCACTCTGTCTAGATTCGTTGTCTATCGACGTATGTTGCTTGTCAGAGACAATACTTTATGATTGTTCTACGATAATCGAATAGACTGGTACTTTTTGCACTGCTCGGGTGACATTATTGCTTCCTCCTCTGGTCAAGCGGGTTTAGGTGCAGAAAGCTCACTTTTCGACTGGATTCTCGTCAAAAACAAGATGTGTGCCGCTGCGATCAGAAACTTTTGATTTAGATCAAGCTGACGATGTATTTTTACTCTTCGATTCCTATACGGATGCTCAGTATACTTTAGAATCTATGTAGTATCATTCTATCCTTCGGTATACACTTTGCACCTTATAAGTGCAAAGTTCTGTTACAGGATATTGAGGGACTTGCGACTGTAGAGTGTTTTACCTATTTGGGTAGTTGTATTAATAGCAACAATTGTTTTAATAAGCATATATCAGCTAGCATTTCCAGAGCTACGGTAGCTTTCGTAACTTATGTCATCTATAGCGTCAAACAGGTTTGTCTCTAAAGCTCAAGGGTGACGTCTATAAGGCTACAGTATAGCGCAGTTTTACTGTACGGATGTGAAACCTGGACACTGAGAAAAGAAGAAATAAGACGTCTACAACCACTGTCTCCGTGCCATCGCTAGAGTTACTTGGCATCATCGGATACGTAACACAACTATCCGTAATAGAATCTTTGGCAGCGACGTGGATATCGAAAAACAAGTTAACGTGCATAGACTTCGATGGTTAGGCCACGTATTGCGAATGGCAAATCATCGCCTTCCTAAAGCCGTTTTGTTCGCCACTCGTAACTCGGAATGGCGTCGCGGTAAGGGTAGCCAGACTGACTTGGCTGAAGCAGATGAAGGCTTTGGATGTTGAACTAGATGCGGTTGATGCGATCCGTCTTCCGGGTTGGGGTCCGAAAGATGAAAATTCACAGTGACTTTTTACGCCTAGCGATATGGCCTAAAATCGTGTTCAGTGGCGGTCTTGTTGTACACCTCTTCTTGAAGTGATTGATAAATCTTGTCTATTGTCAAGTGAAGTCGCGAGGAAATCTTGTTATGATGCGTGACAGTAAACGCTGCAAGGAATTTGTCGTGCTGATATCGCTCTACTCGTTCACAACACTTGCTTGAATGCATGTTTCGTTCGAGGTGTATTTACCTCAACCCAGTGCGTCTATGTCCAATATTTTATAGTTTCAGTAATTTTTTAGGTCCCACCCTTCACAGATTTCTTAGAATATTTTACTTTGATATGGTTGTATGGCAGTTAAGCACTTGGTACTTGTTACCGGTGTAATGCTGCCATATGATGACGACTAGTTCAAGCTAACTGTTTTTAACTTAGATCCCGGGAGGCCGGTGTGCTATAGCTTCGGGATGATAAATATTTAGATATTGTGACTGATTGTATTCATTGACAAAGTAGGAAGATTCTTCCGGATGTGCATCGAATAGTTTTTATTATTATATTTGCACAATCTGATACAGATATAGTGCCGTTCAACATAAACAATGAGATGTACAAAGCGTTGACATCATCGTCATCGTTGAACGTAGGCATGATACTACCCGGTTGCCCACAGCGAAGTAGGGAAGATTTCGTTTAGGGGGTCCCACCCCGAGCCTTTACCCACAAGGCAGTGGAGTGAGAGAGTTCGCACCTATCTGTGGCCGGATGGACGACGAAGCGGTTCATTACTCCCTTGCTGGGAAGTTCCAGTTCGGAGCCCGATAACCCTGTTGATAGGTTGGTGACTTCAGTTTTTTGCCTGTGCACCATACAATGTCCTTGGATAGGACAAGGGGCAGTGACTTTTGGAGCGGCGAGTCACATCCGCCGCGTCGTGATGTCATCATTGGATTTTTGTGGCTTTTTATAGGGAGAACGCTTGCCAGGCGAAAACCCACCAAACCCTCAGACACCACCGCCGAACCTTTCGCTGAGCTCGGAGAACCGAGCCCACCCAGCTGGCACCACGTGGAGGTATTTCGGCAAGCCAGCCAGCATCGAATAGACAGCCAGGGAACTAAAGGCAAGCATTACAGAGCTCAAGAATCGAATTGGCAGGCTTTCACAGAATGAGACCGTGCAAGGGATTGAAAATATTATACGAACAATATTCGATTTAAGAAAAAAATATCTGATAAAAACGGAAATAAGGCGCGGAAACCTATTTTTGAAACTAAATTACGAATGATTTTGGTTACCATTATGCTACTGATAAAATATAAGTAGTAGTATATGAAAAAGCTTGACGCGGCACAACCAAGAGACGCACCGATATTTTCGTAGCCAGCGGTTGTCTTCCTTGTTGTCGAGCAATCGAAGCGCATCGTAGCCCATTTCAACGTGTTTTTCAAGGGGTTTCACGTTCGGCTTCAATGCCTGACGCAAAGTCAACTCACGGAAACGCACAGCTTGGTTGGATGAACAAAAGCCGAGCACAAGTGACTTGACCTAGAAGTTGTGAAAAAACGCTCAATGTAAGCGCCGGGCATCAGAGTTTGAAAATTCTATTCCAGTAGACTACCACAGTGGTTACAACAAAGCCATGCAACGGCAAGTAGCTGCATATTGGTGTGACCGTTTGCCGGGTAAATTTTAGAATTGTATTGGTGAAAATTTACAAAAACTTGTCTCTAATTGGAATGTTTAAAAACAAGCATGGATTGGAAATAGCACAAGGCATGGTTGTGTTCACAACCCGATTACATTAAAGTGATTGATGAAAGGGTTGCAAACATGTTTTCGTTAAAATCCAAGAAATTGTACGTGAACTGTTTCGACAGCCTTAATTTTATTTAATGGTCCAAAAAACTAAAAAAACAGCACACAATAATGTGCAAAATAAGAATAATGTAACAAGAAACAACGCTACACGCTTGATCCGATTTTTTCCCGTTACATTCTAACATTCCTTAACGGAGTTCAATTTAGGATGCACACTGCTTAAACCAATCACGAGATATTGGGTTTTACACGGATGTGCACTCGTGCAGTATTACTGTGCTGTGCGGCTAACATCGTGCTAAATTGATTGGCCACCGGTAGTGAGTTCCATGCTGAAACACGCTGGAGTCTCACTACCATTTCTATTTTCTTTCTATTTCTTTTGTCATGTCTGTCTAGGCCTGGGCAACCTGACGGTATCTCAGCCCACGTGCAGTCTCTGACTGTACGGCAATTTGCCTGGATCAGGCCTATGCTTTCACATCACATCGGGTTTTACAACGAAAATTTAGCCCAAAAAAGTTAGGTTACGGTATTTGGTAACAAACTGGATCATATAATATCAATCAAGCTGGATAAAAAACATAGTGCACTTGACAAATTGTAATCTAATGTTCAGTTTATCATTTTTTTTTAAAATTCTGGCGAAATTATGGTCATTTTTGAAAACTCGGGTACACGAATAAAGCCAATTTCTTTTTCTTCTTCTAACGGAACGGTTCAAGACTCAGGTAAAAATTCAAAGGGCAGAAATTGTTTTCCTTTACATAATGGCACCCTATTATGTAAAGGAAAACAATTTCTGCCACATGCAGATTCGCGGGGTCGGATGTGTATTTTTTCTATGTAAAAGGGCCAAAAAGATGTTTCTTAAACATGTTTTCACTTGGGGAGTTCAAAACATACTCAGTAGATAGTTTCACGTAGAACAAACTCGCACAGCTGAAAAAAGTCGTGAGTGAGGTACAGTTAAAATCAATATGTCAGGCATGTCTTGTGCGAGTCCGGTAGATTGAATAAGCTCTGCGAATGGTAATTAGCGGAACACAAAAGATCGTAAGTCGAAAACAAATTTCCTCGAAGACGACAACTTGGAAAAAAGAATAAATTTGGGCTGGCGATTCGCTCATGCTTGAACTGCATATTCCATCGTGAGACTGACGAAGGGGGAATCGCTTGCTTTGAGAACAGGCCGAAAATTCTCTTCAGAATTGACAGGAAAGCAAATCGACAAAGTTGCCGTGTCTCGAGATGCATGTAGCAAATACGAACACTTTGATGAATTAGATAGCTCTATGTAGCCTCGTCGTTTAATAAAGATGCACCAGTGAGAAGGAAGACGGTTAATAATGACGATAACGATGATGCGTTTTGTTGCGGTTAAGCGATTCGCCTATAAAAGGTAAGCGTGTGTTCTTATCCTTGTTTCGTAGGTGTGATAAACGCGTTTGACCAATTCGGGTTCTTTTTTGCTATGAGATTCATAAGTGAACGCGATGGGCAGGTTGACCGCAGGGATAAATAGGGAGGTTATGAGTAGGTTAGTGATGACAGGCCTTATCTGAAAGTGTTTGGAATTTCAGTTCCGAGCAAAACTCAAGTATTGAGCACAGTGAGTAATAATCTGTGGCATCATTACTTTTAGTGACGATCGATGGACGCTTGATTTGCCCGAATTGTTTTCCCCCCAGTAATGTGAAGCACCACACTGTAGAGCGACGCAGCGTTGGAAATATGTTTCGATATTCACAACGAGATCAATAAATAGTCTGAGAGATTAATCGACACTTTAGACATTCCAACACGGTAACTCTAACGTTACTTTAAGTTACTTTGTGCGACTATCTCCTCCTGGTAGATGAGTCGGCTTCAATGAAGGATCTTGGGAATTTGGGTACCAAGCGGCGTCCCCAGCACCACTCGGTGTTTGTTCGAGTCAGCTTCTCTAGCCTTTGCACAACCAAGTGCAACCTGCAAGGCAGCAGGGAGTTGCCAGAAAGAGGTGGTGTGCACCAACTAACCGTCTACAAGAATCTGTTCCAGGTTTTTCCTCATGGTTTTCTCCCGAAGCATTTCCCGTGATCGGGTATCCCGCAAGGCAGCAGAGGTTTAAAATCCGGGTTTTCCTTCCTCTAGATGAAATGCCCTCCCAGGGTACTTTCTGTAGGCTTTCACTCAGCTTTCTTCCAGCCTCTCACATTCTCTTTATAGCGAGACGTGAATAGACGGAGTAACAGCTGCAGCAGTGCTTTCTAAAAACAAACTACAAAGTATGTTTACCCTACAACGACAGCAACGCCTACGCTGGCTCGGTCATAAGTATAAAATAGAAAAAGGTCGAATTTCATGAGACATAGTCAACGGTGATATGAAGTCAGGAAGTCGACCGTTTGGCAGGTCGCACTTGCGACACAAAGATTGCAAAACAGACGAAAGCTCATGTTATTTACAAGTGAGTTGGGAAGAATTTTTCCTTGGCAGCTCACTTTGAAGGCGTCATGTTCATGTTTGGAAACATCAGATATTGTAGGTCATCGTTGCTATCCGAGCTGTTATGGTGGATTGCCGGAGAAGTTTCGCTGATGAAGCTATCTAGTTTGATGGCCAAACGTCCGCAATCAACCCTACAATCTCGGAGAACAACTATGACCTACAATTCCGTAACTGAGCTACAAGTTTTCAAGACTATTTCAAAGAGCAGACACTGCCCTCGGCTGTTGATCGTAGAAATTGTTCCTCCCAAACCCGGAACGCTGTGAAACATGAGTACGTCATGCGCTTGAGGTACTCATCCATGGCGGACGTCGACCAAAGAAGGTCACAACAAGGATATTTATACCAGAGGCAACGGGGTGCAACCGTGCGGTGCTTCCATACTGCGTAGCTAACACCATGCTAAGTTGATCTACCACCGGAGCTGGTATGGTATGGTGTGAAAGCAAAAGCCTGATCCAGGCAAAGTGCCGCACAGTCAGAGACTGCACATGGTCTAAGATACTATCAGGTTGCCCAGGCCAAGACAGATATGAGGGGGAAATAGAAATGGTAGTGAGACTCCAGCCTGTTTCAGCGTGCAGCTCACTACCTCTGGCCAATCAATTTAGCACGGAGCTGAGCTGCATGCGGAAATGCACCGGAGTCACAATGTTATTTTATTCTTTATACCTGTTCAGGTCGGGTAGTGTGGCAGTATTTCAACCCAACTGTAGTCTATTGTTGTGCGGCACTGATGAAATAAACAACCACCGTGACGATTTGGTAGGGTACTGTGAATAACACGCCATTCTGTATTCGAAGTTTTTAAGTTCACAACACTACAACAGAGCATGATCGAAGCAGAAATCCACAAACCGGGAACCATGTAGCGACGCACAATATGAATGACTAAGGAGATCTTGGGTACACACATACAACAAACATTGAACACAACACAAATAACAATAAATTTTCTAAAGCTGTTTACCCGTTGACGTGGCGCAGTGTCTTTCTTTGTCGACGGCTCGGATACATCCAGACTGAGAGGTTCACACACGTCGGGCAAGGATCTGAACGAATCACGAGGGCTGGAGGATGGGTGTTTCTTCAAACTCCGTCCGGTTATTCGCCATTGAAACATGGGAGCTTTTGACATCGGGAAAAAGAATGATAGTTTAACAACGGGATTTGAAAATGAAGGGCATCGCGGATAAATGCTTGAATGCACACACTTTCACCAAAAAACTCATATTTCATGTATTTGCACTTCCACTTTTGGATTGGACATTATCGTATGAGCTTATATTTCCTCCGAATCTGAATGGGTCGATTCTTGAATGTTACCATAAAATTCACAAAGCGCCGCATAATGGTACAGAGGAGTATATAACCAGGGACAGTAAAATCTCCTTGATTGAAGGTCTGCATACGCTTCAGGTAAGATAGTTTCCGGTTTAGATAGTCAGCAGTGACACCCCGCACTTTCGATTTTGGCAAATACAAACGGCTTCATCTATGATACAACACCACGATGGTAAATCAACGGGCGGTAACCAGTTAAAGCTTTAAAAGCAAGCCACAAATACCCGGTCGAAATGAGCATTTCGGATAGGAGACCAAGAACCAGAGATTAAATTTACGAATACAATTTTACTTTATGATTATTATTTCGTGCCTGAATAAAAATTCCTGAGCTCGTGTGGATCAGCTGAAACCGTTGGGTGATACCGTGGGAACGGATTCTAACCTGGAGAAGGGGATTTGACCAAACAACTCAAAAGAAAAGAAAATCCCAATTCCAAACCCGGAATCGATGCCACGTCCGTACAGATAATCGCACGAATGTGAAATTTTCCAGTACTTCGGTGCTGTTCAGCGAACACCATGCTAAACTGATTGGCCACAGGTAGTGAGCTGCATGTTGAAACAGGCTGTGGTCTCACTACCATTTCCTGTTCGTTTTTCTTCCCCATATCTGTCTAGGCCTAGGCAACCTGACAGTATCTTAGCCCATGTGGAATGAGAGTACGGCACTTTGGCTAATTGAAGCTTGTGATGTCATCATCATTATCGTTATCTCTAAAGAAAAAGCGTAGAAATCAGTCAACGAGAATGGAAATAAATAGTCATGTCGCGAAGCTGTATGAAAGAACAAGCGTGATCCAGCCAAAGTGCCGCACAGTCAGAGACTGCACGTGGGCTAAGATACTGTCAGGTTGCCCAGGCCAAGACTGATAAAGGAAAGAAAATAGAAATGGCATTGAGACTCATTCGTGTTTCAGCATATATGTCACTCCCGGTTGCAAATGAATTTAGCACAATGTTAAACGCACAGCATGGTACCGTACAGAACGATTGCATATCCGTGTCGTGAAACTAGAAAGAAAGAACTGTTTATGTTCGAATGTTTGATTTGTTTTTTTTCAACGTGATTTACAAGCACCGAATGAGTTGACCCTGCTGATTACTAGCCTGTACTGCAGTTTGCAGGTAAATGTTCTTGAAAAAACGTTTCATATTCAAACAACAAAGGGTTTTTTCTACAGTACACCGGCGTCGGGTCAAACTGAAACAGCGCATAAGTGCGTCTAGTGTGTGAGTCCATGGAATTTTGTACTTTGAAGATGGTTTGTATCAAAGTGAAAAGAGAAAAAACAATTTCAGTGTAACGAACAATAGCGTATCAGACAAAGTACCGACGGCTGTTGCGTAACAGCAAAACTGTTGCACACAAATTGAACGGTTGTGGTAAAACTGTTTTGTGGACAGATAACGTTATTATTGAGCAGAAAAATCGCGTAATTTGTAACTGATCAAAGCAGTATATAGAAACAATGTGATGTGTTAACAATCGATTGAAATATGTTTGGGACCGATCGTGTATTCATAATGCAAAGAAATTTGAGTGCAATCGGTTAGAGTAGATTTTGGGTAACGTTTCACTTCTGACACAGAAGCTTCGTCAGACCAAGGGTGATAGTGAGGACAGAGAACATAATTCAGTAGTAGTAAACCCATCACCATTGATTGGCCTTACCGCTAAACAGCCTATAGTACGCCTACAGTGCGTCACGTCTCGTGGGAATGACCAGGATCAGTGGTCGATTTTCCTACTAGTGTGTATCCATATCAATCTGATGCAAGTGAACACGGTCAAGGTCAGTTGACACAGCGGCCCACAAATTCCTTTGCATTGTGATGTGTTGTTCACGTGTTAAGCAAATAGAAACACAATGTTCAAGTACAGATTTATAGAATGATCGCGAGTTAAGCGCTGGGGGGGCGTGGAATCACTCTGTGAAGCTGTATTCAAGCATCGTGGTTCTTTTTAACAATCATATCTAATAGTAGCGGTAAAACTTTGTTTAGATGGAATCATGTTTGCGGTCAGTTGTGTCTTGTGAGATCAATCGGTTAGCGATTCTATGAATTCGTCACTAAGAACCGTTCCATTTTAATCACCTGTTCTTTACGGTGTCTGCCACATGGGAAATGTTGCCTAAACTGAGAAAAAGATTGGTGCTTCATAGAGTTTCGAGCAGCTTGCAAATTAAACATGGCATAGAGAAAAACAACCACCATGGTTACTTACAGATGGTTTTGGTCGATTGAACTGGAATAGAAAAGCGGAGAATAGGATTAGATTAAGGAATATGATCATGGAAGTCAAGTCCAAAAACGCAGGATGCGAGTAAAGTGAACAGTCGAGTAACGTCGAAAAAAATTTGGTTTCCACTTTACCATTGTGTCAAGGCTCACTGAACCTGATCGTACTGTCTCCAAATGATGACGGCAAACAGCCAGAAACCGGATGTGGTGTGTAAGTACGGGGGATGTGAGCAACGCATTACATTGGTTAGCCATGAGCGCCTTGAGTGCTTGACCCAGAATCACTTTGTGATTTGTGTCTGAAAATCGTGGTTCGTTGAACGAACCCTATATAAACAGTTGGCATACAAGTATAACCTTGTACTTTAATCCACTGTTTCAAGTCCATAAACCTTGATTCTTACTGTCCACCTGACGATGGCAAACAGCCTGAAACGGTATTGGTGTTGTAAGGGATGGGGATGTGAGCAAACATTACTTTGGGCATCCATAAGCGCCTTGGGTGCGTGACCAAGAATCACTTTGTGATTTTGTGTTTGAACATCGTGGTTCGTTGTACGAACCCTGGCAAATGGTGGCATTCAATCATAACTTTGGTCGAAAAATACTGTTTCCTTGTTGTTAGTCGATCACTTTCCATATCGGATATAATATCTGACCCTAAAGAGAATCTAGCTTTATAATGTTTTAACTAGCGTAAAAAAAGAAAACTGGACAACATAGCCGTATTTGTTTTCACCTTGGCAACACAAGCCTGATTCGAAGACATTAGAAAACATAACAACTTATTATGCAAACAATGGTTGTCATGGCGACATCCCAGAGAACAGGGATTATCAACGGGGCAAATATTCATCCTCTACAATTTCAAGAGTGAATTGATGAAGATTGCAAAAGACGAGCTATTTTCATGGGAGTAGTCGCTTTTCCTGAGAGCATTTATGCATGAAATCACAAGCCAGATCCAGGCAAAGTGACCGCAGGTAGGCTCAGATACTGTCAGGTTACCCAGGCCCTGATAGTGATCGAAGATGCAGGGAAGGTCGTTTTCAATCGTGATCGCTGGTGGGTTAGCAGCTTTCACAAGATGAGAAGAAACATTTGCTGGCCACCCCGGAGTACGTTGAATTACTGGACACTCAGGTGCGCATTGTCGGGAGATTCGTCATCAACAGCTTGGCATTGCGAGTGGGAATGACCATCAAGAGACGCATTGCAATGCGATTGGTTGCAGATCAAAACACATGGAATCTTTCTCAGTGAAGGTGATGGAAAATCGATCAGCTAGGTTGCGTCTTCCCACACAATCGAAAACAAAACGGCTAACTGTTGAGTGATTTTGGGAGCAAAAGACCGATACATCGTTAGCGATGTTTGGGAAGATTTTAGGAATGGCTCCTCGTGGCTTTTCTTGCTGTGCACGTGGCACTTTGACTGGAGCAGGCTTGTGATTTCATACAATGCCTGTGTGTGTGTGTGTCTATGTTCTGCCGGTCTTGCGTTTCTTTGTATTGCATTCGCTATTTGCACGGATGTGCAATCGTGCAGCACTTCTGTGCTGTGCAGCTAACACTGCTAAATTGACTTGTCACACATAACGAACTGTATGCGAAAACACCCGGAGTATCACTACCATCTCTATTTTCTTTCTCATATCTGTCTAGGCCTGGGCAACATGAGAGCATCTTAGCCCACACGCAGTCTATGACTGTGCGGCACTTTGCCTGGATCAGGCTTGTGCTTTCATACATTGATACCGTACCGCGCGGTGATGATGATGGCAAAGACAACCACAAAAATCAAGCATTTTCAAAACACCTAGATTAGCTACTCCCTAGTGATGGAGAAATGGAAACGAAAATTAGAACAAAAGGGTATTACCCGGTTCGCATTTGAAGTCCTCATCCAAAATGATAACCTGCATAATTTTGAGATTCGTATAGCGATTCGGTGATAAACGTGAACCCGTGAATAGGAAAAGGCTGCGTGGTGAACGAAAAATGAGAAACATCCATAACATGAAGAATAATCGCATTAGATGAACACGCGGTATTAATATTCGAATGCTATGTGATCATAGAAAATTTCAGATGCGAAAAGAATAGAAAACAGTTTAGCCAGCTGGCACATTCAGTGCTAATATGTATGTATGTATGTGTTTATATATGTATGTATGTATGTATGTGTGTATGTATGTATGTATGCATGTATGTATGTATGTATGTATGTATGTATGTATGTATGTATGTATGTATGTACGTAGGTAGGTAGGTAGGTAGGTAAGACATCACAAGCCTTTGCGCAGGCAAAGTACCGCGTAGTCAGAGGCTGTGAGTGAGCTAAGACACTGTCAGTTTTCCCTGGCTTCGACAGAAATAACGGAAAATGAGAATATGACAGTGAATCTCCAGTGTGTTTTCGCATGCAGCTCACTACCAGTGGCAAATGAATATAGCACAGTGTTCGCTGCACAGTACAGAAATACTGCAAATTTGAACATCGAGCCCTGTGTTTAAATAATAGGATAAGTTTTGATTATTAAAGGCGGTTGATGAAACGCTTTGAATGATAAGCGACATCAACACAGAGGTATCGTGTAAATTACATCGTCACGACTCAATCCAAATACACAAAGAATAAAAGAGAATGATGACATGCTGGCTAAGAATCCATCATTGAATACAACTATGAGTATTTCTCAAGTTCAGGTAAACGAAGCCTTATCACAAAGCATCGAACTGGATGGTCTATACGACATTAGAACCCATGCAAAAGCAGCATCAATATTCTATTCTCCCTGTTGTCATAAACGATTCACAGAGGTTTAACCAGTAGGTATGGTATGAAAGCACAAGCCTGATCCAGGCAAAGTGCCGCACAGCCAGAGACTGCACGTGAGATAAGATACTGTCAGGCTGCCCAGGCCTAGACAGGTATGAGGAAGAAAAAAGAACAGTAACACACAGGAACAGTAGGAACACAACACACCGAAACGAGGATGAAAAGCTTGAGTGTTTTAAAGGCGAGTAAGTTGTTTGCCTTTGACAGTAAGGCTGATCATCATTGCTCAGTAGGTACGAAATCACAAGTCTAGAGGTAGTCAAAGTGATACACGGCACGTGTGCTAAAAGTGACACTCCAACGTGTTTCCGCATGCAGCTCAGTACCAATGGCGATGCGATTTAGCATCGGGTTACCTGTGCAGTATAAAAGTGCTGCGCTATTACAAATGTGTACCAGGGTTAAACAAAATAGATAGCGAGTCTGAAATTGTTAGTTGCTCGAGATTGCAGCTAGCCACGCTTTTGTCGACAGTGAATGAATGAATGAAGACACGAGCCTGATCCAGCCAAAGTGCTGCCCAGTCACAGACTGCACGCGGGATAAGATACTGTCAAGTTTCCCAGGACTAGACAGATATGAAAAAGGAAAATAGAAATGCAGATAGTATTGTTTCAGCATGCAACTCACAACCGGTGGCCAATCGATTTATGGTATGGTATGAAAGCCCAAGCTTGATCTAGGCAAAGTGCCGTAAAGTCAGAGACTGTAAGTGGGCTAAGATAATATCAGGTTGTCCAGGACTAGACAGATATGAGAAATAGAGAATAAAAGTGGTAGTGAGACTCCAACGTGTTTCAGGATGCAGCTCACTCCCAGTGGCTAATCAATTTAGCAGGGCGTTAGCCGCACAGCACATAAATACTGCAAGATCGTGCATCCGTGTACTGACAGTGATTAAAACTGAAATGGAAATTGGTGTGGCCTTATCATATCTCATTTGGATTTAACGAAAAACAGAAACGGCAGCTAATCGATATCTGAGAAAAAATGAAACGACGACAAGTGATGAGAAGCCAGATTTAACGAAGGGAGTTTAGGTTAATCACAACAAAAAACTCACGCGCTACGTTGAGATTCAACATGCTGTACAATGGCAATGATTATTGGAAAACTGGACCAATCTTCAAGGAGCTCAACTTCTGAAGCCTGGTGAAAAAAACAAACAGATTGGTTTTAACGTGTTTCAACGCGAAAGAAAGTGGTTGGTAAATTGGTTTTGAAAATAGCTAGTAGTATCATCAAACGTGTGCCAATGGCCAGCGAAATTTTTAAATTTGTATGCAAAATGATTCCAAACATATCGAGAGGGGTATCGAATCTGAGGTTGATGATTTCTGGAGTGCGCGCATCCTCTTCATTTACGCTTTATTGCACATTTCAAAATGTTCCATCTCATAGTATGCCGATCATAAGATGAGTTTGGGAATTGGATGACCGATTCGAGCAGCGGATGTAAGTCATTCGCAAGGAATGATTACCGGATACTCCAATAATGATATTAGCAGGAGGTCCTGAGCAAGATAAGACGACAAGCAATGTGAAACGAAAGTTACTGGCTGGACAAACAGCTGAATTTGATTATACTACTGTGACAATCAAACGGTTGATTGGCTAACTAGCAATGATTAACATAACCAAATATGAATAGTGTCAGTGAGGTTAGCACGTGTCAAGGAAGGTGAATGCTTAATCTACAAAAAACGGTCGTAAGTGTGGTACACATTTTTAATTTGATGTTTAGACACGTCTGCGTCGATGTGCTCACATACTCTAGGAACTGGTGCGCAAGCATCAGAGCATAATAATGAAGACTACAGAGTGAGATAACAAATATACAACAAAAGGGATCACTAATGCGAATAAATCCAACGCAATAGTATATCCTTGAATTCCGTAGGTAGAATATAAGATTTTTCAAACCAATTTCTAGTTTTCAACGGTATTTAGAGGGCATAGATTTTCGTTCGTTGAGGCACAACATTTTTTGACAGTTTGCAGTCAACATCTAGAGACATCAAAACCAGGCTCAATGAGTACTGAATTCGTGAAACAGCAAACAACGTCAAAATAGAAATCACTGTGAATCAGATTTGAGGACCGATTCACGTATGGTATGGTATGAAAGCACAAGCCCGATCCAGGCAAAGTGCCGCAAAGTCAGAGACTGCACGTGGGCTAGGATAATGTCAGGTTGCCCAGGCCTAGACAGATATCAGGAAGAAAAAAGAACATGAAATGGTAGTGAGACTCCAGGATGTTTCAGCATGCAGCTCACTACCTCTGGCCAATCAATTTAGCACGGTTAGCCGCACAGCACAAAGTACTGCACGATTGCACATCCGATTCATAGAGTGAATTTAAATCAACCGATCAAATCTATGTAAATGACGAGATTTTGAGTGCTCACGTCGTTTGACACCTACAATCCGATAACGGTTTCTGACAGTTTACTGTCTTCAGGTAGATATAGTGGGAATCGTTACGGGGAGTTTATGGGATGTGACCATCCCCAAAGTTGCCACTTTTATTGATTTCATCGGTTGCACTGTATGAATAGGTTAACCAAACGTTGTTTGTGCGGACCATTCGAGGTGTATGCACTTCAGCGCAGTGTGTCTGCGCTCACTCTACTCATTATATTTTAGTTTTTCAACTGCATCGCCTCGGCATAAATTAAGAAGTTTTATTGTGTATTGCAGTTTGGCCATTCGTTACTCACTGTCAATGCCATGCTGACTTTGATGACAATTATAATGCCTATAAGTATGTATGCATGAAAGAACAAGCCTGATCCGGGCAAAGTGCCGCACATTGAGACTGTATGTGTGTGTATGTATGTATGTATGAAAGCACAAGCCTGATCCAGGCAAGGTGGCGTACAGTCACGGAGATACTGTCAGGTTGCCCAGGCCTAGACAGATATGGAGAAGAAATGTAAATGGTAGTGAGACTCCAGCGTGTTTCAGCATGCAGCTCACTACGGATGGCAAATCAATTTAGCACGATGTTAGCCGCACAGCATGCAAGCACTGCACGATTGCACATTTGTGCGTGCATATATTATTGTTAAGAACATTGATACCAGTGAAGTGTATGGCATTGTTGGAAAGTGAATGGAGCAAAAACAGGTGAAGTGAATTGATTAACAAAAGCAAGAATGGCAAGATCATGTCAAACAAATTAGTCGTAAATACAATACAGTGAATATTTTTCGAAGGCGTTATCGCTAGCAATTACGGTGGATCGTCACAGTTGAAACCAAGACATGCAAACATTTATATTGAAGAATTCGAGAGTACTACTGACAATATGGGTTAGTAAAGAAAAGTAACATGAATAGATCAAACTTGCATATAGACAAGAATCTTCTGATTCGCATGTCTGAGCAGCCAGGCACCGAAGATACTCCGAAACCGCCACAAATGTAGAACACATAATAAGAACAAATCCGGACGAAATAGAGTAGTTGAAATGTGGCGAATTCAGATGGACGGATGCCTGAAAAGCACAGAAACAAAGACCAAACATGTACTAAAACTTCAAAAACAGTCATATCACAAAGAGTCTTGTTATTGGGCATCGTTATGGTTTAAGTGGGGTTAGTCAATATGATCCCCTAAGTTGTAAATGCACCCAGCCGGTAACTAATCCATAACTACCGACAACCTAGTCAAACTTCGGGTTCACAAGAGCAGCTTTTATTTACCGGCTGCACCTCAGCGGAACGATGTATGAAAGCACAAGTTTGAATCCATACAAAGTGTGACACAGTCCGAAACTGCGTGTGAGCTGAGAGATTATCAGGTTGTCCAAGCCAATACAGGTATAAGATAGTGAAAATGGTAGACTCCAGCAAGCTTCTACATGTAGCCCAACACAGTCGGCAAATCAATTTATAGAATGGTGCTGTCTTTACACGAATGTGCAATCATGCTGTACTTCTGTGCAGTGCATTTAATACTGTGCTAAATTGATTTGCCATCATGTAGAGACTACTTTACTTTACTTTGTCTCCTCCTGGAGGATGAGTCAGTTTCAACTAAGATTCTTCAGAATTTGGGTACAAAGCGGCGTCCCCAGCAACACTCAGCGTTAGTTCGAGTATGCTTCTCTAGCCTTTGCAAGGCAACAGGGAGTTGCCAGAAAGAGGTGGTGTGTCTACCAGACTCTGTTTCAGATTTTTCCTTAGGGTTTTCTCCCTAAGCCTTTCCCGCAAGGCAGCGGAGGTTGAAAATCAGGGTTTTCCTTCCCTTAAAGGAAATGCCCTCCCAGGCTAACGGGCTACATCTGCCCAAAGCAAACTGGTTTTCAGGCGCCAGTCACTCGCTCTCGTCCCTTCGCCTGTTGGTAGAAGCAGTTCCGCCGGGATCGGGGAGCCATTCGTGTAGGCCAGAAACTGAACTTGGTTGTCAGAGGCTATTTGAGACGCGCGCCATATGCAGGCATTTTATAAACAGTGGAAGCTTATCTCCACTTCAAACCACTACAACCTTTGGAACCATGTGGAGACACGCTGGAATCGCACTGCGATTCCATATTCGTTTCTCATATATGTCTAGACCTGGCTAACCTGACATTATCTGAGTCAACGTGCAGTCTATGACTGTGCGGCGCTTTGCCTGGATCAGGCTTGCGATTTTATGCGTACATATATAACTGTGCAGTACAACAGTACTGTACAACGACACATCCAATCGGAGCGTAGCCAAACAAATAGTATGTTTTGACGCGTTTTGCTTTGGGATGTTCTGCTCAAACACTTCGTGTAGCCACTATAGCTAATCGAAAGGTTGGCCTCCTTCGGGGGTCCCGTCCACCCTCGATCTGATACTCACCAATGAAGAACAGATGGTCGAAAACACGTCGATCGAACCATCACTGGGTCGTACATGAGGTAGAGAGAGCGAATCGGGGATGGTAACATGTTGAGGAAAGGAGGTAGAAGCAATACAAGACATAGAGTTAAGAATTTCTAGGATTGTCATTGTTTGGGTGTGGGCGTGATACTACCCGGTTGCCCAGGCCGAAGTAGAGGAGTTGATCTTGAGGACTCCCACCTCAAGCCTTTGGCCCGAAAGCCTAGCCCGCAAGGCAGCGGAGCGAGATTAAGGATCGCACCTATCGGGGCCGGATACTGTAGATACAGTTCACAAGCCATTCGCGAGGTAGAGACCAAGCAGGGACTCCCGACATCATCCCAAACCAGTCGAGCCGTTGATCCTTGCGGATTCATACGCCTCTCCTGGTATACAATGTCCACGAGGAACAAAGAGACTGTGTTTGTCTGGCTTCTCACCATTGTCCAACCTGGTATGAGTAACTCTGAAGATGCCACGAAGACATCACCCAGTATAGATCAATGGATCATCGAGGCACGCAAGCCGCTGCACCACATCAAGGTCCAGTCTCAGCGCAGCCTATTTGTCTCCGTTTTTTCTCATCATGTATCTATTTACGCACGCTTTGTGCGACACTCTAAATACACCACCCAGTGGTTTCTTACAAGCAATCAGCTTTTATTACCACAATAAAACTATTGACTATTAACTATTCTAGCCAATAATATCCGACCAACTGTAAATATATCCTACGGTCATCATTCAAGCTTGTAAAATTATTCTACCACAATAAACTATTGTTCTATTGTTCATCCGCGCAAGATCATTATTTGTTGGCTTGAAAGAGAAGAAATAGAAAGAAAATAGCTGGTGGTACGTGAGTTGCAGGCGTACGTTAACATTTGTAACGACTCTGTTTGATTTATTACTAATTCACTCATTATTATGTGACAATGTGGTAAGTTGTAGCTATTTGCATCGTAATCTTCAATAAATTTTCGAACTGCTAGAGCAAGGAAACGATAATCTCAAGCATTTGGAATTGCTGCGCTTATCAAGGTCAAGTTCAGTTCACTTCTTTTTCTTCTGAATCGAAAGCAGAAGGGATAAAATCCGTTCGAGCTTCATCACAGTAATAGACATGGGTGACTTCTGATGACAAGGCAAACCCTGAGAGTAGAGGAACATCACTACATCACTCCGGGGATCAAGTCCATCCGCCTCAACAAATGCTGATCCAACGCG
>JACCGJ010015679.1:0-21891 GCA_013407085.1 Atriophallophorus winterbourni
TTGTGTCCAGTCATCGAGGGCGAGCAGGTTTGAAAGGCAAGAGTTCTGAAGCCGTGTTGTTCGACTGCGAACAAGCAATTTTCTTCCAGATGTTTTGTGACGCTGTTTGCTACGAGGCGCTGCATCACTTTAGAGATCACCGGTAGTAGTGTTACTGGTCGATAGTTGGATACTTCTGAACGGTTTCCTCCTTTGTGGATGGGGCTAATGATGCCATTCTTCCAATCACAGGGAACGAAACTTTGTGTTATAGAGAGGTTAAACAAGTATGTGAGAGGCGTACACAAAGTATAAGCACAGTTTTCAAGAATCAACAGAGTAATTTCGTCAGCTCTGGGAGATTTTCTCGTGTTGAGATTTAGCAATGTGCGGGGGACACTCTCCGAGGTAATAGTTAGTTGTTGTAAAACATTTTCGGGTGAAATGACGGGAGTTGGGGGACAGGTAACGGTGTTTTGTGGGCTGAAGACAGTAGAGAAGAAATGGGCTAGAACTTCGGCAGATTGCGATGCTGTGGTTGTTGTTCCATCACGTGTCTTTAGAGCGGCAACTCCTGGTTTCACCCTTGACCGGTTATTTATGATCTGGTAGAGAATTTTGGGGTTTGATTCCATTTTGTTGAGTAAATGATTTTGATAATTCAGTTTGTCATCAACAACAAGTTTGTTTACCTTATTTCTCAGCAAACGGAATGTCTCCCAACTCTCAACAGTGGTATCATGTCGAGCTCGCCATGCAGCATTTCGCAGGTCAACCATTTCGTTCGGCTTCTCAGCTTAAATGTATTTCCATTTTGTTGCACCTTTGGAACAAGATGAGAGTGCATTTTAACGGCAAATTTAAGTTTGGTTATCATCCACTGCCACTGATCGTGCACGTTGTCGGACTTAAGACCAGGGTCTGTAGCGTTCAGAAGAGTAGATTTAAGTTGTGGAAAGTCAATTTTTATAATCACCTTGTTGATGTCACTTGTTCTGATTGCCTGGCAAATATAGTCAAACGTAATAACTAAGTGGTCACTGAGTCCTATTGGAGCTTCATAAGTGAGACTTTCAATCACGTGCTCTTCATTTGTCAGTATTAGGTCCAAGATAGACGGCGTATCAGTACCACGAAATCGGGTATTGTTGAAAATATGGTTGTAGAGTGGAATTTCTTCTAGCAACTGTTGAAATAATGCATTTAAGGGATTTTCTGGATGAACTGAATTTCCCTTAAAGTCCGGCAGATTAAAGTCTCCGATCAGTAGAAGTCTGCCGCGTTATCTGGTAGCCGCTAAGCGTATATTTGCAAGTAATGTTGAATTGTAGGCTTCGTCGGCTGAGGGCGAACGGTAAATCACACCCACTATGCATTTCCCCTTGTTACATTCAACGAACACCATAATGTGTCTTGCAGTTGTAAATCGTCATCCGTGATCTCTTGGCAGAGCAGTCTCCGAATGTGGTAAAGCGCAACACCACCTCCGCGAGTCAGGCGATCGCGACGAAGTAGAGACATACCTTCAATAGCAACTTCATTGTCTGTTAAAGTTGGATGAAACCATGTCTCAGTTACAGCAATCACGTCTGGCAAGTGTGTGGTAGTTAGTTCAGTCAATTCGTGTAGTTTGTTTGTCAAGCATTGGGCATTCGTATACAAAAATTTGACAGTCGATGTTGACAGCAAAGACGGTTTATTTGAGCAGGTAATTTGAGTACGTGTCAAAGATGTTGGGTAAATTACATTACTGACTCCGATAGAGTCGGTCGACATCCGTTTTTTTGGAGCAGGATTCCCGGCATCACTGTGCACAGTACCGACAGGTCCGGCAACTTCCACGATAGAGTCGGTTTTCTTGAGCCGGTTTACTTGACTGGAGCATCTTGACGAAAACTTAGACAAAATATGCATTCAAATATCTAGAACAAATCGATGCATCCGCAATCCATTAGTGTGTGATTTTATATTACCTTGGCCTACACCAACACGTACTGAAACAGTTTAAGCGACATCACATGATAATAATTATCCGTTAACTTGATATTGATCGGATTCATTTTTGAGTTAGGTCATGTGAACTACCGGAAAGAATATTTTTCACTCTAATGAGGTGAATTGAATTCCAGTAAAGAAGCAATCAGTCAAGCGATGTACGTTTTTAACTTCCGTTTTTTAATTATTACAAAAGTGTCGTGGACGTAGCGAAACGAGAATTTCTGTTGTTTCGACGGAATTTCAATTACTCTGAGTCTTCATGACGGGTTCACTTACCAAGCTAGATACAGATGATCCCATCGATGTTGCTTTTGTTTGTTCATATATTTCATCATTAAATTTCTGTGCATTGGTCGAATGGATGTAGGATTCTTTCACTACTTAATCGCGTTGCCCATTCCTCTTTCGGCTTTAAGCGATTGAGCTGTAGATCAGGGTGAATAATGCTAGGACATCGAACGAAACCATCATTTCATGTACATTAATATTAACGCTCTTGATTCGCTGAAGGAAGGATTCCACTGGGCCGAGTAGCTGCTTTGAATCATTCTTTAAATATCGCAATCTTTTTTGTAGTTCATTTGGAAACATGCAGGTGGGCGCTCCTGGTAATGACGTAGTCGGCGTAGCAGGATGTTTTTGAGTATCTTTGGTAGTCCATAAAATTTGGGTAGGATTGAATCTTCTGGTTTCATCTTTGGAAATTTTAGGCTCCATTGAATTTTTTATGAATTTGAGTTTCTTAGGTGTTGTACTGATTTTCTTTGTCAAAGGTTTTGCTGCATCCTCTTGCATCTGAAAGTAGGTCATAGTATCCGTCATAAATGTTTGCGCTTTTCTAAAATAATCTTTGTTCATCACAATCAAAACTCAAATATTGTTTGCAGGTAGGGTGAAATGTTTTTAGGATTTCGCAAATTGTTTACAGCTTTCCTTACGTGTTTCTTCAGTGGTTGATAATTCAAGGCTTAACCATAACCATAGGATGGTAAAATTTGAAATGTAAGTATATCAAACAAGATAAGCATTTAGATTAAACAGTACATAATTTGTCTAAAAACGAATAATTCGATAAAAAAATCGCCTAATTTCGTTTTAAATTCATGCAAGCTAGCAGAGTAAGCAGCGGTTGAAGGTAAACTGTTCCAGGTAAAACAGACACGGGTAGAATAAAAATACCTTCTACAGTTCAAGCGAGAACGGGGTACCACCAGCATGTATTCATGTGCCCGATAATTCCTCGCATCACTCCACGTAAATAGGTCCTGTAAGGAATGTTTTGGTGTGTGAACTATTTTATAAAGCTGAATAAGTTCTCCTCTGATTCATCGACAGGGATAGTTGAACAGATTCATGTGAGCTATCCTTTATAATAAGGCTTCTTACGAATGGTGAGTACTAGTTTTGTTGAGCGGTGACAGATTCGCTGCATAAGTTCTACATCCTCCTTGATCCACAGAAACCATCACTGCACAACCTATTCCATGACTGGTCCTAGGTATGCATTCATGATCTTTGGGAATATATCAAGCGAAAATGTCCAAAATACACGTTTTAGTAGATTGAGGACGCATGTTGCCTTTCTAAACGCAATGATAGTTTGATGTGAGGTTTTTGAACTGAACCATATCCAGACACCTATATGGTATGTGAACTCTACTCGATTCCTCACATTCATCAGCCTAAATTTGTTGAAGTTGAAGGGCAGTTTGTTCTTCACTGGCCAATTGTGGAGTGCATCAAGATCATTCGGTAAAAGCAGACAGTCTTCTGGACTACGGATGCAACTCCGTATCTTTATGTCTTTCGCAAATAACGAAATTTTATATCGAACAAGTTCCAGTATTTCATTGACATAAACAAAAAAGAGGATCGGACCAATGGCTGAACCTTGGGGAACCCCGCTGGCTTGTGCGATTGGTTTCATAATGCACCTTCAACACGTACTATGGTAGCGCGATTTGTTAGGTAATCATTTAGCCAGTTGAACAACTTTCTGGCGACCCCAAGCCTTTCAAGCTTGCTCAGTAGTATACTATGTTTAAAAAGATCAAATGCTTTGGGTATATCTAGGTAGCAGACATGAATTGCGTGCACTTTATCTATCGCTTTTGTCAAATCATCCTACATTATCATTAAATTCGATAAACAAGAATAATTCCATCTAAATCCCTGTTGTTTTCTTGCAAACAAGTGATTATTTTCGGAATGTTTTATTGGATCGTCAACAATGAGGCGCTCAAGTAATTTGGCAATCACGTAACAGATTAACGGGTCTGTAATTAGAAACATTGGAGCTATTTCCTCCGTTATAAATAGGACAAATTATTCCGCGTTTCCAATCTTTAGGAGTCACTCCATTTGCCAGTGTTTGTTTGAACAGGCATGTGAGTGGTTTGTTTGGCAAATTTACACATTGCTTCAATATTAGCGGGGTTATTCTGTCGGCCCCAGGAGACTTTCCAGTTTTAAGATTAAATAAAGCTTGGAGGACGCGTTTCGACGTAACATTTATTTCCACACATGGCAACGGTGGTTGAAATGGTTTGATTTGGGATGTTTGTTGCATGTTCGCTCGAGCTGAATACAGATGAATAAGAAAACATGGCTAATGCTTCAACAGTTTCTGCTGCAGTTGTTGTTGGTCCAGCTGACGTGTTCACAAACGCAACTCCTGGTTTCACCTTAGCTTGATTGTCAACTATATGATAGAGGATTTGGGGTTGAACTGAATCATGCGTGATATCCATTCTTGGTAGTACAACTTGTCTGGAATGAAAAAAATTGCTTATATTGTTCCTCAGTAAACGGAACAATTCCCATGTCTCTGATGATGGGCTTAGCCGATGCTGTCGACAAGCAACGTTTCGTACCTTAAACCACTTACTAGTTCGGCTTTGAGTTTAAATTCGAGGTTTTTCTTAAGTGTAGAGCCCACTTCGATTCGATTCTTGAGATAAGACATTAGCCGTACCTAAAACTCATGTAGGTTGCTGGTTTCCGGTTGGAAGTTAATTGCGTTTTGAAGAGCATCACTTAAAGCCCGAATGCTGATCCGTCTAACTATTTTACAGGGATCATTTGTTCTTACAGCTTCAAACAATCAAACTGGATGACGACGTGATTACTAAGTCCCAGTGGACTTTCATAAGCAACGTTATCAATGCCGTGTTTAATACTTGTTAGAAAAAACATCGAGGAATGTAGGTAAATTGGTCCTGTGGTATCGGGTATTACATGCAATTTGGTTATAAAGAGGAATATCGTTCAACCACTCACTTTCAGGTAGTGTTCTGAGCGCATAATACTGTGCTACATATTCGGTGAATTGAAGTTGTCCATAATTAAAATCTGGAAGTAACCATTCGAATTCTGTCAATAAGGGCTAGATTGCAAGTTTTCTGTACAGACAGTGGGCGATCTACTACTCCACAAACGCAGTATCCGCCATGGGCTAATCGGAGTGAGCACCAAAGTATATATTGTAACACGCTATCTAGATCCGTAATCTCACGGGATATAGGGTTTTGTTTATAGTACAATGAAACACATTCTCATCTCCTTTCATGGTCATGGCGAATACGTGACATACCGGGTAATTATAATGGTGTATCATATTTCAGATCATGCGGGTATGATGCGTTGGAGATATTTTTCTTGTATTCTGTCAAGGTTTGCGTTTTGAGGATCGATTCCAAATGAGCATGCTCCAAGTATCGATGTAATCGCAATTAATCACCATATTAACGACCACGCTTCTGTTTCCTGTGGAATGCCCTTCCCGAAGCAATTATCACCTCTCCCTGTATCCAAACAAACACTCGAACCTTGGACACTTATTTGATACATAACGATTTGACGATGCCTGTGTATTGACTCAGGGTAAGCATATTACTTGGCTCCAGTGACATCGTATAATTGTTTTTTTATCCCTCTTATTGAACGCATATTTACTATGATATGGTAATTGTAAAGCTATGTGCTTTTTGTGACCATAAATTATTGAATCTTGAATTTTGAAGTCTATTTGATATGTTATTGAACCGATTTTTTTTACTACATTGCTCATTATCGATTGTAATTCATTGTTAAACTCTCGTTGTTTGTCGATCTTCATAGTAAGTGACGTAATGTTGACGGCTTTCTCTAATTGCTCGGCCATTTCCTGTCAAGATGATTCGAATCCTTTTAGCCGTAAAGGCAAGGAGATCCGAGACCGAGAATCGGCAAATTTCATTTAGTTTAATCGATGTGATCGAAGTGATGTGATACGTACAACATATTACATATTTAATTCTTGATGTCCATTTGTTCCATTTCCAATCGAATAAAGCCCCAAATAAAGCCCTCAAATTTTATATTTTGAGTATTCTCATACGAAATATTAACTATATGGTACTGATTGTTGAAATACTTGTGTGACGAATTTCATTTAATTTTCGTCTACTCATTAGTACAACATATTTCGAGATATTCGCAAAAGCAATTTCGCCCACGTCAGGATTCAAGATTTATGTTGAAAAAAGCAAAAAGTTGTACAACATCATAGGAGGAGCAAAAGTAATTCCAATAGTGACATGGAAGAAGGAAATCTCGACAGGAAATGAATGTTTGGGTATATTTGTTTTATCAGATGTGTGCAAGAAGGAATCACTATGGGAATGCTAATGAAAAATGTTTGTGACCGATCGGGGAAAGATAATCATGAAAAAAAGTTTTTAATGAATCGGTGAGAGTAGTTTATTGGTAACGTTTCGCTTCTGACACAGAAGCTTCGTCAGACCAAGGGTGTCAGTACGAACAGAGATCAAGCTTAAATTTCATTCACCTGGCCTATATAGCTGGTTAAGAACTGCACAGTCCATGGTGGGTTCTGCGATCGTTAAGAAGGACAGGCGCGTTCAATATCAACTGACGCACCACCACCCCTACGTGCCGTATAATCCCTTAATTGTTTTAGTTTTGGCAGGTGTGAATGACATCTGCTGACAGATTAGCGCGATTGCGTAATCGGTGCGCACACTAGGGGTTACGCACGTTAATGTTTATCCGCTGCAGGACCGGACGCCAGATTGTGGAGATATCAGCCCCATCCACCTTATTGACAGCATTCTTACCAGCCTTTGTTATCTCAACCGCCTCAGCGTGAAGTCGTTCCATGTATGGTTTTATTCCCCGCCTTATCACTTCTACGTTATCAAGATCTACGCTGTGACCGGTGTCCAGCACATGTTCAGCTAGTGCTGAATCTCTTATCAGTGTTTGATATTCACTGGAATTGCGTGGCTGCTTACCGATTCGATTTTTGTGTTCACTTATCCTAGTACTGAGTTCTCTGGATGTTTGTCCGATATATACTCCCGAGCAACCCTTACAGTTGATTTTATATACGCAATTCGTCGCGCAGCCTGAAGGTGTTTTATCCTTGAGATGCGTTAATAATGGAACGGAGGGTTCTACCCCTTTTATACGTTACTCGTATACCTGCGTTATTCAAGATTCGACTTATCCCCTCTGACGCTTCCTTAACGTAAGGTATAGAAACTGTTGCACGCCAAACTTTTTCCGTTTTGGGTGCTGGGTATTTAACCCGTTTAAGTTTGCGTTAAATTAGGCTTTTAGGGTAACCATGATCAGCAAGTCGACGACTAACTTCTATATGGGCTCGCTTTTTATCGGTGGCATCTATGCACAAGCACTCAACTTTGGAGAACAGCGATTTTGCAACTGAATTAAATACTTTTTGGGGTGCGCTGATGAGTACCGCAAGATCGCATTTGTGTCGATTGGCTTACGATAGACTGTAGTGCTTATGTTACCATTCTGCTTTCGCGCGAGACAGTCCAAGGAAGGAAGTTTCTCTTCTGTGGACTCAATCTTCTTTGTAACTTGGATTTTGGGGTCCAAGTTGTTAAGGTAAATATAGAATGCTTCCAATCTATCACGTTTCGTGATGACGAATGTATCTTCGACATAACACCATTAAATCTTTGGCCGAAGAGCTACATTTTTTAGAGCTAACTCTTCAAAATGCTCCATGTACATATCCGCTAACACTGGGGAAATAGGTGAACCCATCGCTAAACTATCCTTTTGCTTATATAACTGTCCATTAAACAAGAAGTGATTCATATTCAGACAAATCGCTATACCGTTAACGATTTGCTGTACACTCAAGTTTGTACGATCTCTCAATGTCGTGTCTGAATTAAGTGCATTTTTTGCTAATTCTAAAGCGCTCGCGGTGTCCACATTCGTGAACAAGGCGCTTACATCAAAGCTAACCATCATCTCATCCTCGTCGAGCGTTATTGTGCTCAAACGACGAACGAAATCAAAAGAGTTTTTAATGAAAGAATCCCTGTTCCCGACTAGCGGTTTAAACAAATGAGCGAGATGCTTCGCTAATTCGTGTGTTGGTGATCCAAAGCCATCCACGAGAGGTCACAGAGGGACGCCCACTTTATGTATCTTTGTGAGCCCATAGAACCTATGTGTCTGAGCCGAGTTCGGGTAAAGTCTGAACCATAATCCCTGACCAAGTTCATCCTTAATTCCGCGCAATTAACTCGAAATCACCCGCTTACGGTTATTCATACTCTACGTGGTTCTCCTGCTGTCAATAACTTCATAATGACCTTTAGCAAGGTGTGATTCAACCTTATTTCTATAATCGCTTTTTGAGTGTATCACTGTGGCCTTGCCTTTGTCGACTCTAGTGATCACTATTCCCTCTTCTTTCCGCAGATTAAAAAGTTCTCGCTGTTCATCTTGCTTAAGGTTACACCTTTCTGGCTGTTGTTTCTTAATAATACTGGCTATACAGTTTCGTAGTGCGTCTGCCTGTGTTTCCGGTAGCCGAGTTAAGGTAGATTCTACGCATGGAATGATATCTTCAGGTTTTAAAACCTTTGTACTTAGTGAGAAGTTTAATTTTTTTCAACAATCATTGTTCGGTCTGCGAGAGCGGTCTATCTGATAAGTTAGTTACTTTAGAATATTGTTTAGCACTGTTATCAAAAGAACTAGTATGTTTGTAGAATTACATTTATCCTTAGATGTCAAAAGATTGGCGAACTTACGTTTCTGTTTCTCTCTAATTTGCTCCGTCTGTGTGGCCAAGACCTAGGCGTGTTTTCCACAGATTTTGCAGAAATCCATATCAGATAACTCCGCTCGCAATTCGGACGTCAACCTGGAGGCTTTCGAACGCGAGTATGTCAGGTTTTCGTTGGCCCTGTGGATCCTTTGTTTTAGAAAAACTTTGGATGCGGTTTCGGCAGCCTTCCTCAAATTGCTTGAATTATCTAGAGGTGTGACCACCAGATCCTTTGGTATGACTTTGTCCTGTTGACATCTCAGGTTAAAGACGTGATGATGCGTCCATCTGGCTTCTACTTGAGCTGTTCGTACCAACTTGCTGGCCAATTTGCGAACTCGTGGTTCGTAAGAGTCAGCAATGTAATGGAAAATGTTTGTGACGGATCGGGGAATCATAATCATGAAAAAAAGTTTGTAATGAATCGGTGAGAGTAGTTTATTGGTAACGTTTCGCTTCTGACACAGAAGCTTCGTCAGACCAAGGGTGTCAGTACGAACAGAGATCAAGCTTAAATTTCATTCACCTGACCAATCATAAGCTGGTTAAGAACTGCACAGTCCATGGTGGGTTCTGCGATCGTTAAGAAGGACAGGCGCGTTCAATATCAGCTGACGCACCACCACCCCTACGTGCGGTGTAATCCCTTAACCGATGACGCAATTCAGCTAATCTGTCAGCAGATGTCATTCACACCTGCAAAGACAAAAACAATTGAAGGATTATACGGCACGTAGGGGTGGTGGTGCGTCAGTTGATATTGAACGCCCCTGTCCTTCTTAGCTAGCGCAGAACCCACCATGGACTGTACAGTTCTTAACCAGCTTATGATTGGCCAGGTGAATGAAATTTAAGCTTGATCTCTGTTCGTACTGACACCCTTGGTCTGACGAAGCTTCAGTGTCAGAAGCGAAACGTTACCAATAAACTAATCTCACCGATTCATTACAAACGTTCTTTTTCCATCACTATGGGATTTTGTTAAACTTGGGCCAACACATTATTATTCAATATAAAAGTTCATGACGATTGTTGGAATATCATTTCGTTTGGTGAGGACACATTTTCTGGAGGTAATCTGTTCCACAAATAGCATATATGGACTGCGTAAAAATTGCGCCGACAGTTCAGTCATGAATTTTGGATTTGAATGGTCAGGTTGTGACTGCGGGTCGGGAGATTGGAACCAATTGTAAAAAGGTATCTAAGTAGGAGGAACCTCGTATGGATTATGCGGTATGTCAAGATTAGTTCACCTCGGATGCGTCAGCGCTCGAGGGTGCACAATCCAAGTCTAGTCACTCACTACTCAAAGGGAAGATTATGCAAACCAGTAACCATTCTGGTTGCCTTAAGATAAATCCTTTCGAGAAGAGAGGTGTCTTTTTCCATCCCTAATCTCAAGCTTGCACAGTATAGTTCACAACTTGATGTATGTATTTGTTGACTATCTTTGACAATGAGTGCGGTGTGAAACGTCCGAAAATTCGTATGAGTAAGCCAAATACGCTGCATGCATGCTTATAGACGGCCTCGCACTGCAGGCTGTTGTACAAATTTCCGCACACCCAGATACCTAGACCTTTCTGCGATATACTCCACTCAAGCTTTTGACTGCCAAGTATGTATGAGAAACGGAAGGGTTTAACAACTTGCAAAATTTTGCACTTGCGGAATTTGAAGGGCAGCTTGATTTGAATTGACTACTAGTACAGTTTATTTAGGTCTGCTTTTAAAACTAGGCAATCCTCAACAGAGTTAACCTTCGTCCAAATTTTATATCGTCGGCGAAAATCATCATCATCATCATCATTTATAAATATGAAGAACAGTATTGCACCGAGACCTGAAAATTGTGGGACACTGCTCGTGGTTTCAATAGTACGGGAAATTTCGCCATATATTCAGTCTTTCGCTTTGCGTTCAGACAGGTAACTTGCCAACCATGATAGTAGATTTTCTGTGACGCCAACATCTTGCAGCTTCGGGAGTAGTGAGGAGTGATCAACTCGATCGAATGCTTTAGATATATCTAAGCAACAGGCATGTACGGAATTCCCTCCGTTTATTGCTAGCTTCAAGTCGTTTAAATTCGGGAGAAAGTCAGACGAGCATAAGCGTGTTTTTCTAAATCCATGTTGCGTCTGAGAAAGAATTTCATAGCTCTCGAGATGTTTTATAATACTATCACACACCAAGCGTTCCAAAAATTTAAAAACTACTGAAAGGAATGTCACAGGGTGGTGGACATTGGTGTAATAACTCCGGTTTTCCTGTCAGCTGGTAAGATTCCCGTATTCAGTGGGCCGCAGAGCTCTAACTCGCACGAATTCAGAATAGCCGGCGTTATCACGTCTTCCCCGAGGATTTGTAGGTTGTTGTCAGCTACTGTTCTCTGTGTTCCTTCGAATACATCAAAAATTAGAATCATCAGAGTTTTCAATTTCTTCGTACCTCTGGCCTCTATGTCATTGAGCACAATTTTGCAATCGAACTATGACAAAGACCATCGTAACCAGGGCCACAGTAAATCCATGGGAAAATGAGTTCAATTCTAAGGCTTAAATTCAAATGATGAACGGATAATTTGCATTGCATTGTGATTGGGTTTGTCGTCTCTGCAAGCCCACAAGCAAAGTCGAGGATTAATTCTTAGTTGTAACTTAAAACTTTGCTGGATAGGGACTAGGCTAAGTGTCCCGCGTCAGTGCGATGCTGCGCCGGTGACTGTTTGGAATATTTTGCAATAATCCCATGGCAGCGCGATGCTTGTGTTTGGGAACATTTGATTGAAAGGTTGGTCGTAGCTGATTTCGATGGTTGTTAATGTGCACATCTTTATTAAATTAACGGCGAAATGTAATAATCTTTCTCATCGAATCCAAAAGGTTACGAGAATTTTATGATACAAATCGAAAATTTAATTAAAAGCTACCGCTACTCGTGGACTTATTCAAAGATGATATGCGGGTAAAAAAGCTATGCTTTACTAGACCCAGAAGAATGTACATCGGGTCGGATGGTAAAAAATATCAAATATTGTTGTCAAACGTGAAAAACATACTTGTCCATGTGAACATCCAGTGATTTCTTGAAAACGACAATCGTTCCAGATTGTACCACATGAGTAGGTAAACTGTTCCACAATTGCACATTGCGAACGGAAAATGCATATTTGCGGCAGTTCAACCTGCTATGCTGTTGGTAAAGTTTTGATTGGTGACCGCGCAGATGTGTGTTATGGGAAAGATGAAACAAACGACTGCAAGGATGATTTGTTTGATTAAGCACTGTCCAAATGTAGATTATTGCTCCTCGTTTCCATCGGTATTGAGCCGAATGCAAATTCAATATTTTAAGTCTCATTTCGTATGGATAATTAGAAAGTCCCAGGACGAGTTTTGTCGACATACGCTGTAGAGTTTTCAATAGCTGAGTATCTTTTTTTCAATTAAGGATCCCATGCCGGTATAGCATATTCGATATGAGGACGAATGAAAGTTGAAATCAATTTGCAGACAATGTTAGGATGAAACGAACCTAGGACTCTTCTAATGAGACCCAAGTTGCTTTCAGCTTTGCTGGCAGCGACTCGACATTGCATTGAGTTTCCTAAGTCAGATTAGATAATCACGCCTAAATCTTTTCCGTAGGAGGCGGGTTTAATAACAGCACGACCTAGATAATATTCTTTTCTCAACTTGCTATTGAGCGACAGTAGGCTGCATTTCGAAGAATTCAGTGGCATTTCGTTGTCTAGGGACGAGGTGTAAATCATATCGAGATACCGTTGCAGGTTCTCCGCGTCAGCTGTGGAGTTTATCTTGCTCCAAAGCTTTGCGTCATCAGCGAAAATAAGCACCGACGACTGCAATACATTAGGCAAGTCGTTTATATATTTTAAAAACAAAAGCGGTCCGAGGACCGATCCTTGGGGGACACCACGGGCAACTTTAATCGACTCGGATAGTTCGTTTTCGACTCTCATATACATCTCACGAGATAACAACCATTCTTTAATCCATGCATGGAGTTTACCCTGTACTCCGTAGGTGAGTAGTTTCGACGAAAGTATTTCGTGATTCACACGATCAAAGGCTTTTGAGAAATCGATATAAATCACATCCACGGAGTTGCCGGCATCCAATAGCTTAGACGAAGCTTCTTTTGCTAATAGTAAGTTTGTCAGGCAAGATCGTTTTTTCCTGAATCCATGCTGTGCCTCGGAGATTAAATTATTAATCTCAAAGTGATTCCGCAAGGCATCAGCTATAATGGGCTCCATTACTTTCGACAGCACTGGTAATAAAGCTATCGGACGATAGTTTGAAGGATTTTTTTTTCTCTCGCCACCCTTGTAGATGGGAATAATCAGGGCAGTCTTCCAAGTTTCTGGCACAAAGCTGTGCTCTAACAGCATCGGGACACGTCAGACGTCAGTTTTGCCAATTCGGAAGACAGATTATACAAGCAAGCCATGCTGTAGATTCAAGATGCATGATTTATGGTGCAAAATGGCAACTAGTTGTACAACACCATAGAATATATGTATGAGAGATAAACAAATCGTACTTTCATGTGTGCGTCAATGTGCTTCAATGGAGGACCAAAATTACTTCTAATTGTCACATGGAGCGAGGAAATTTCGACCAAAATATATGTTTAGGTAATTTATTTTTCCAGCTGTGTGTGTAAGAAGGAAGCGCTAATGGATTTCAGAAACTTGGGTCAACACAGTATTACCCAACAAAAACATCGTAAACTTTGTTTGATAATCGTTTCGTTTGGCGAGGAAACCATTTCAGGCGTAAACTGTTCACACAAAAGGCATACACGGTCTACGTTAAAGTTACGGCGACAGTTTAATTAGGAATGTGGTATTTGAAGGGTTAGAATGTGACTGCACCTCGGGTGATTGGAACCAATTTAAGGAGGTGACTGAATGGTTGGGTAGTTGATTATTCGGTATGTAAGATTAGGTCAGCATGGACGCGCCTTCGCCTGAGAGTGCACAACCTATTTATAATCACTCGCTGCTCAAATTGTAGATTATGTTATCCGGTAACCGTTTTAGTTGCCTTATGCACGCAAAGGATATCACGGACCAAACAATGCCTAGTGATGCGGTCCAAACAGAACCCATGTACTGTTCCTAAAGCCTTGGTCATTCCGACTCCAACCAAGTCGGAACGTTGATAAAATTTCATGGCTTGAACACTAAATATGTTATAAGATGTTAATATACAAATGCGCAGAACGTTTAACGGAGTTTACCGAGATTTGCTTGCACTACTTACCTGACATTATCGTCATTACTGAAACATGGTATTCTTCTAAATTGGTTGAGAAGCAGATATCTATTTCCAACATGAATTTGATAGGAAATGATCGAGAGAGATGTGGTGATGAGACGATCACTCCCCACAGCCGCTGGAATACCGATTTAGAGAGGTACTAAATTAAGTCGTTTTATACAACCATGTTCACGAATGCACGCGGAAAAACGTTTTGACAGCCCTTCCGTGAAACGCTTTCCAGGCTGTTCAACTATTCGTTAATTAAAAGAGTGGTACCAAAAGAAGGGCAATTCGGCGTGATTCCACCCGTATTCAAAGACGGCTGCAGATATGACGCCGGACATTATCGTCCCGTCACACTATTGCCAGTTATTACTAAGGCCATGGAACAATAGTATCAGAAAGAATGGTGGCACACTTTGAATCGCGTAATTTGTTTTCGCATTCGCAGCATGGATTACGAACTAATCGTTCTTGTCTAAGTAATCTTCTCATCGCGTTAGATTCAAGGTATTTCATGGTAATTCAAGTTTTTTAATTGTGTAAAAAGCAACAAGCTTAACAAAAACATAGGATGGCAAAAGTTGAAATGTAAGTGTATAAACAAGATACGGAATTAGATTAAGCAGCATATAAGTGTTCTGGAAACGAATAATTCAATAACCATTCGTCTAATTTCGTTTTAAAGTCATGCAAGCTAGTGGAGTGAGCAACGGTAGAAGGTAAACTGTCCCAAGTAAAACAGGCACGGACATAATAAAAATACCTTCTACAGTTCAGGTGGGAATGGGTTACCACCAGCACATATTCTTGGGTCCGATAATTTCTCGTATCCCTTCGCGTGAATAAATCCTCTAAGGGATGGTTGGGTATGGAATATTTTGTAAAGTAGGATAAGGTCTCCTAAGATTCGTGGATAGGGAAAGTCAAAGAGATTCAGTTGAGCAATCTTTTCTTTATGAGGCTTGTTTCGGATGCTGAGAACTTGTTTTATTGAGCGGTGATAAATTCGCTGCATAAGTTCGACATCATTTTTGAGCCACCGAGACTATGAATGCACACCTTTTTCCATGACCAGCCTCAAATATCTATTCATGATCCTTTGGAATATATTTGACAAAAATTTTCCAAATACCAGTTTGAGTAGATTGAGGGTAGTTGTTGCTTTTTTAAAGACTGTGTTAATTTGAAGTGAGGTTTTAAAATGGAGTCTATCATATCGATGGTGTATTGTCACATTTTTGCAAGATGATGAATCCAGTCAAAAGATTTAATATCCATTCTACATCCTAGTTGAGACTCCGAGCGCCAATGACTGCAAACTGTATTCCACGATTGGTCTCAAATATGTATTCATGATCATTGGGAATATCTTGGGCGAAAATTTCCCAAATACCCATTTGAGTATATTGAGGGCACATGTGACCTTTGCAAAGGCAGTGTTAGTTTGAAGTGAGGTTTTTAACTAGAGCCTATCCGGACACCCAAATATTTTTCTATTGCAATTTTTAAGGACATGCGAACCTATATGATATGTGAAATCTACGTGATTCCCCACATTCATGATCCTACAATTGTTGATGTTAAACGAAAGTTTTCTTCAACGACCAGCTGTGAATCTTATAAAGATTTTATTGTAATAGCAGACTATCTTCTGGACCGCGGATGTAACGCCATATCTTTATGTCGTCCGCAAATAACAAAATGTTACAACTAACAATTTCCGGTATTTCATTGACATAAACAAGAAAGAGGATCGGACCAAGGACTTAACCTTAGGGATCTCCGCTAGTTGCTGCGATTGGTTTTGATAATGCATCATCAACACGTACCTGGGTAGTGCTATGTGTTAGGTAGTCATTTAGCCAATTCAACAACTTTCCAGTGATACCTAGCCTTTCAAGCTTCCGCAGTGGTAATTCAAAGTTCAAAGTAATTCAAAGTTTTAATGGTCCAAAAAGCAAATACTTTACAGTAACCACAGATTAAAAATATAGGGAATTCATAAAAACAACACAAATGTTTTATACACATGGAAAGTCAGCACGTGTATTCAGGTGCAAGGTTGGGTTTGGTCAACATATACTTGTCAAGTTCAGCCTTGAACATGTTCAGGCTTGTTGCGCAAATGATATGTGGGGGCAGGGAGTTCCATAGAAAACAGACTCTGACAGCAAAGAAAAACCTTCGACAATTTGATCTGGAGTGTGGAATAATTAACTTGTATCCATGCGATCTGCTACCACGTGCTTCTTGCCGATGAAACAGGTGTTCGAGTGGGTGATCCACTGTATGCAGAATGTTGAAAAGCAGGATCAAGTCACCCCTGAGACGACGGTACGAAAAGTCAAAGAGGTTTAGTGTTGCAATCCGCTCCTCGTATGGCCTGTTGTATAGACCGGTCACCAGTTTTGTAGCGCGGTGGTATACGCGTTGCAGCAAGGTCATGTCCTTTTGTAACCATGGGGACCATGCTTGAACAGCATACTCCATTGTTGGTCTGATATAGGTGTTAATTATACGTGGGAGTATCTGCTTTGAGAAACGACCAAAGATCCTTCTGAGCAATGCTAAGATTTGGCAGGACTTTTTGTATACAACAGAACAGTGCCGTGAAGACTTCAGGTTACTGCTAATCCACACGCCCAGGTCTTTCTCTTCAGTAACCCATGAAAGTTGCTGAGATCCCAGAGAGTATGTGAATTCGAATGATTTACCGACGTTCAACATTTTACATTTTTGGATGTTGAATGGTAAGCAGTTCCGCAAGGACCAATTATGAAGTGCTTCGAGATCTTTTTGGAGAATTTGGCAATCTTCTATGGTGCGTATGCTAGTCCAGACTTTGATGTCATCCGCAAATAAAATGATTTTGCTGCGTACGATTTCGGGTATATCATTCGCGTACACGAGGAAGAGTATTGGCCCCAAGACTGAGCCTTGAGGTACGCCACTTGTAACTTCTACTGGGCTGGATAGTGCCCCATCAACTCTAACCCTTATAACTCTACCAGTCAAGTAATCCTTTATCCAGGCCAATAGTCTGCCGCATACCCCGAGCTGCTCCAATTTTTGTAGCAGTATGCTGTGGTTAACACGATCAAAAGCTTTAGACATGTCCAAGTAACAAGCATGGATAGGGCATCCATCGTCCACGGCTCGAGTCCAATTATCAAGAGTTATGAGAAGATTGGTGAGACAGGAGTGTCTTGTCCTGAATCCGTGCTGTGCGATGGAAAGAAGCTTATTTTGTTCCAAGTGTTTGATAAGTTCGTCAGCCACAAGTCGTTCGAGAACTTTAGAGACCACTGGCAACAACGTGACTGGTCTGTAGTTAGACACATCAGATCGGTTCCCTCCTTTGTATATCGGAGTGATTAGTCCACATTTCCAGTCATTAGCAACCGTGCTACAACTCAAGGACAGGTTGAAAAGGTCAGAGAGTGGTGAGAATAGAGCATGGGCGCATTGCTTTAGGATGAATGGTGTTATTTCATCAGCACCTGGGGATTTTTTTGTATTTAACCCGCGTAGCTTTACCAGGACACTCTCGGGTTTCACAACGATTTCGTGTATTGTATTCTGCGACCTGAATGCAGGTATATCGTAGGATACGCGCTCGTTAGGGTAGAACACTCTAGAGTAAAATTGAGCGAGTTCGTTAGCGGCTTCGAGAGCTGTGGATGTAGTTCCAGTCGTAGTAAGTAAAGCGGAAACACCTGGCTTTACCCTGGCCTTTCTGTTCACGATCTGGAAGAGGAGCTTCGGATTTCGTTCAATTTTATCCATCAGATTCATTTGATACTTTTCTTTATCCTCCTGGACAAGTTTAGTAACTTTGTTTCTCAACAAACGGTAAGATTCCCAAGATTCAGGTGTTGAATGCAGTATGTGGCTTCTCCACGCACAGTTTCTCACCTTTATCCATTTCCGTGTTCGACTCCGGATCACGAATTTGAATCCTTTTTTCAGTTGTTTTGAAACATATTTTGAGTGGAGTTCTATTTTTCGGTTGATTTTCTGAAGTATCGATGACCAGCATTGTTGGACATCAGTGCTAATCGGTGCCCAGTCGGTGACTTCTTGAAGAGACATTGATAATGCAACCGTATCGATTTTTCTTATCAACTTCTGAGCATCACTTGCTCTTATCGCTTCAGATATATAGTCGAAAACAATGACTACATGATCACTCTTTCCAAGAGGTGCTTCATAACGGATATCCTCGATGACATTTTCCTCGCTAGTCAAAACAAGATCGAGAATGGACGGTGTGTTTGTGCCTCTGAAGCGAGTGCTGCTTGAGATGTGGTTGAATAAAGGAATTTCGTTGAACATTTTGTAGAATAGATGATCAAGAGAGTTCACCGGTGGAATCTCGCTTTTTAGTAAATTCGGGAGATTAAAGTCACCCATGATCAGGACGTTGTTTTGATATCTGGAAACAACCAGCTGAGTTTTCTCAATTAAACTAGCATTGTATGCTTCGTCTGCTGACGGTGGTCGGTAAATCACACCAACAACACAGTTTTCACCTGTTGCTAATTCAAGTGAACACCAAAGTGTATCTTCCAGTATCAAATCATTATCCGTGATTTCTCTGAACGTGAGGTGTTGATCATAGTAAATAGCAACACCTCCTCCTCCACGATCCATTCGAGTACGATGAAAAAGAAACATGTTTGGAATGGAAATTTCCTCCTCAACTAATTGCTGATTGAACCAAGTTTCCGTTACGGCTATCAGGAGTGGTGAATATTTTTGACGAAGCTCGATTAGTTCGGGTAACTTATTTATCAAGCATTGTGCGTTGGTGTATAAACATTTGATGGTAGATCTTGATAAAAGTGTTGGATGATGAGTATTTGAGCAGGTAAGTTGAGTACGTGTCAAAGATGGTGGGCCTCGTGTTAATGGGTATATTACATCACCGACTCCGATAGAGTCGGTCGACATCCGTTTTTTGGAGCAGGAGTCCCGGCATCACTGTGCTCAGTACCAACGGGTCCGGCAACTTCCACGATAGAGCAGGTTTTCAGGTGTTTACCGACAATTTTGATCTCTCGTGGAACTTTGTATCGATACTGTTTCCAGTTGTTAAGCACGGTGTTCACCATAGTGGTGGTCAAAAGTGTCAGTTTAAGGGGTCGTGGACCATTACCTTCGTAATTCGATGACTTCGGGATTCGGAACGTATCGATAACCGTTACATTGGTGGTTTGGATAGCATTACTGATAAATCTCCACTGTTGTAGGTCGTGGTTGGATTTACACTTTGTATCTGAACCGGTGGCATCTTCTGGGACATTTAAGAGAATAAGGGTGCGCTTGTTGCGATCGTTTGCTTTATTTTGGTTACCTTCCGGTGGCGATTTTGCCCGTTCCGACCAGGGCACATCAACAAATACACGAGATGTATTTTCCATGCCGTCCCGTAGCAAGTATGTCGACAGAAGTACATCTTCTAAATCCTTCTCATTTTGCACTACTACCTTGAGCAACCGCGGCTTATCTTGGTGTAGCGCTTTGGGAGGACGACTCAAGCGATTCAAACCGGGTGGATTGCTTTGAGATTCATGCGAGTGCACAGTTTCAACCATTCAGCCAAATCATTTTGGTGTCTATTCGACAATAAAGTCTCAGTCGACTCTGGCACGCTGGTGCAGATAACACTAAGAGAGATTCCTTTCGAGGCAACTTTCGCTAATGGGGCCTTCGATGTGAACAGTTTCGACTTTAGGACGTTTTTAACACTCTGCTGGGTGCTGTGCTGCAACAATTCAACCTTTTCCAGAGATTGGTTTGGTGGTGGTAAAGTTGAGCGCATTCGTTTGTTCAGTTTACATGGTTTAGGCTTGATTAATGGCTCTACAGCATTTTTCACTCATGCAAGCTCCTCTTCCAGTTGCGACAGTCTACTCTCTATTGTATTAGACACTTTTCCAACAGATGAATGTATGCTCTTGCGATGGCCATTTATATTTGAATTTCTACAGGCATGACAGAAATAACAAACAGATGGATAGTCATTATCGTTCACTAGCCTTACACACTCAGCAGTTAAAGTCTCGTCACATGACACGTGTTGGTGGAACCCGCAGAAAGCACATTTAACTGAAACAGTATCAAGGCTTACCGGATTTAAACACGTGATGCAGAGGTCACCACGATTCAGTGTCGCCGTCGCCTGAATACTTCCCACGGTCACAGCTGGATCGATATTTTTCGCGGTCCGGGCAGTGGATCTCGTGACACGCTCGCACATGTTTGTGGGTTGCATAGGGCTTGTCGGTTGATCAATAACGGGTGTTTTGTCCGTTGAGTGAATTGACAGTGTTCGTTGGCGAGATTTCGGCATTGAACAGTTAATCCGCGATAATTCGTGAAGCACGGAAGATAGAACACGAAATAAGGTATCGAAACTTGTAGTTCAATGTGGTCTTTGCAGTGATTGCAAAATCCGTAGGATAGCTGGTGCTGGGAAAAACTTTGTGCGCGTGAACAAAATGTTCTTTTCCCGTTAAACTTGTAACTTTGCGATAATTGGACTTGCAAGATCGAAAAGTATGAAATCCGATAGATATCGTTGAGTGATACTCGGAATTCTTTAAATGGTATAAATCCGTGCAGATGCAACGAAGATATGATCAAAATTGTCAGAGCCACGAAAAATAAGTCCGCACAGTAGCGTGTGAATGATATTATAGTAGGGAAGGTCAACACGATCAAAAGATTTTGAGATATCTGAGTAGCAGGCGTGTATTGCTTGCCCTTTATCTACTGATTGTGTCCAGTAAATTAGATAAACTGGATTAATTCAGTCTAACTCCATGGCGTATCCTCGAAAGCAACTGATTATTTTCGAAATGTTTCATTAAATCGTCTCCAATGAGGCGCTCAAGTAATTTGGAAATAACAGGTTTCAGAGTAACGGGTCGGTAATTAGAAACATCGGAGCGATTACCCTATTTATAAATATGAGAAATTATTCTGCGTTTCCGACCTTTAAGAATTACTCCAACCATCAGTGTTTGTTTGAACAGGTAAAGGAGTGGTTTGTATAGCAAACTCGCAAATTGCTTCAATATTTTCGGGGTTATTCCTTAGGCCCAAGGAGTCTTTCCGGATTTAAGATTAAATAAACTTTGGAGGACGCGTTTCTTAGTGACACTTATTTCACTTAGGGCAACCGTGTTTGGAAGTGTTGGATTTGGGCTTTTTATTGCATGTTCTATCGGGTTGAATACCGATGAATAAAACGTGGCTAAAGCATTAGCAGTTTCTGCTGCGGTTGTTGTTGGTCCGGCTGATGTGTTCACGGACGCAAATCCAGGTATAACCATAGGTTAAGTGTTGAAAAATATTCCAAACAGTTATCGGTGCTGCATTGCACCGATTGTGGGACTTAGCTTAGTCCCCACATAAAGCAAAATTTCAATTTGCAAATGAGGATTTATCCTCGAATTCGCAAATGATTGGGTTTAGCACAAAGTCAGATGGGCGTTCGAATGTCAGGCC
>JACCGJ010015680.1:0-35773 GCA_013407085.1 Atriophallophorus winterbourni
AGTTGATATTGATCGCGCCTGTCTATCTTAACGAGCGCAGAACCCAGCATGGACTATGCAGTGCTTAACCAGGTTAGGATTGGTCAGGTGAATGAAAATTTAAGCTTGATCACTGTTCGTACTGACACTCATGGTCTGACGACGCTTCTGACTCAGATAGCATTGTCAGAAGAAATGTTTTTGATCAATCTGTTGCATTCACGGAAGTGAAGATTGGCAATAGTGTATCGAATTAAATCCGCGGAAACACAGCTCAATCATGAGATAACCTTAGTACCTCTTCTGATTAGCAGAAAATCCTTTTCCAGGAGGCCAGGAAAAATTACGGGGGATGAGCAAAGCAGGTGTGGAACGATATAAGAAAAAACAAAGGGTTGAATTACATTGAGTGGGATAGAGAAAGACCGGAGGCGAAGAGCACAGAAAGACAGCCGGTGAACTGTTAAAAATTGTATGGCCACATTATTGGTACAGCAAACAGTCAAGCATAATCGCTCTTTCCATGCAACGATTGCAAGGCAAGATATATCAGGATTATCAAAGGTAAAAGCGTGTTTTCTATAAGAACACCAAGTGTTTCGAGCATAAGTAATAAGTCCGCCACCACGATTTTCCAAAGGACAAGTCTAGTCAAGTCAAAAGCAGCAGAAACCTTCAACAGAAACCAACTCATTGTCAATTGCAGCATTAAGCCAGATTTCTTGAAACATAGCGACGCCGGTATGCAGGGAACTTTTAGGAGTGAGCAGTTGTGACATTTCAGCATACTTGAACCATAAAGAACGAATATTAGACGATAAAATACAAGGTAGGAACATTCTAGAAACAGCCTGACGTCGTCGAAGGGCGACTTGCCAGCCTGCACGATGTTTCTTTTACTTTTTCAGTGAATGCGACAATATATGATTGCCGTAGTCGAACTTTTTTATTTAAAAATTTTCGCTGTAAAACTCGGTATCGCGTAATTGTTTTAAACTTTGCGCGTCAAAAATTGTCCTTCGTTGATACGAAAACATAATGGATTCAGAATTTACTGAAAAATGATGAGAAATTACGTCGATAAATTAATGTTTCGCACGGCCGGTTTGAAGGCTCCGCTTTTTTGACAGACTACAAGTGGGCAAAGATACTGTCATGTTGCCCGGGCCTAGACAGATATGACAAAGAAAATACAAGTGGGAACGTTTGTGGGACTCCAGCAGCTCACTGCCAGTGGCCAATCAATTTAGCACGGTGTTAGCCGAACCGCACAGAAGTACTGTACGATTGCACATCCGTGATCATAGAGATAGAATGTAGTCGGTCGATCGGTGGCATCTACGCGCTATCAGCGTGCTAACATCCAAGAGGGGTATTTAAACTTCTCGAGCTTGAAGAGGCGGCTCCACGCAAAGTGTCAAAAATGAGCGGTCAAGATTAATGTATTCCCAAATCGTAGTGTATCCAACGTTAAAAATGTGAAGGAATCTCCAAAAGTATCCCGACGATTGAGAATGAAATAATGGGCTTCGAGGATGAAAGCGATAGAAACATTCGTATCCGTCAACCATGGTCTGTGACGTAAAATTGTCAAAAAAAGGAACTCGACCAAAAACAACATTTCAAGCAGAGAAACCAATTCTCGAACGACAAACAAAAACGATTACTCATCTATCAAGCGACGAGTAATATGGCAAAGATAAAACGAAAGATGTGGCACAAAAATCGATCAACGTTGAATGACACTTTGTGAAAAAAGTGGCATAGGTAAAATTACTGAGCTGCAAGAAAAACAACGACCGACCTTGGCCTGTACATGTTCCAAGTAAACCACGCGTTTCGAAGGATCGCCAGCGAATGCTGCAGCTGAAGCGCAGCCGTCTGTGGTTAAGGCTAGTACCTCATGGTCCATCGGCCGCACTGCTACCGGGCCGTCGGTGATCGGAGCCTGAGCTTCGCACACGTGCTGATCGGGCACATTCGTCCAGTTCAAGGCCAATTCAACCATCGCGCCAGCATCCATCAGCCCGTAGCTATAGCAACATGATAATTGCGAACTTCAAAGACCGGTGAGAAATAATCTGGTTATAAGAATAAGATTGCTAGCTCAAAGTTAATGAGTTGCACGGGGGCACAAAGCTCCCGAAAAATGATGATCCATTACCGAATGCTCAACTTCCATATAACCATGACACAATAAAGACTGTGCGGAAGATAGCCAAAAGCAGCTGAACAGTATACAAAAGTAAACACGGACACACCGAGAGTAGGTGATTAAACCTAGAATAAAACGCATTTGACCAAGATTTGTCAACGAGTAGAGCGACATCAACACGGCAGCTTCTTTATGGCTTTCACTGCATCGAACCATAATAGGCCCTCCTTTCCTGTTCTATTTTCTTTCTCGTATCTGTCTAGGCCTGGGCAACCTGACAGTATCTTAGCCCACGTGCAGTCTCTGACTGAGTGGCACTTTGCCTGATCAGGCTTGTGCTTTCATACCATACCATACCTTTCCACTGCACTTGACAATATCCAAGATTATTAAATAAGATTGATAACGAAGGAGAATAGACATTGGGAAATTAGTTCACCACAAGTACATTCAGTTTGGTTGTTAAGACCTTCGTTCGCTTAAAGCATCTCTGAATCTGACCACTGTAACACACTGAGTCCCTCTCAATTAACTTAAAGCAAAGGTTTCTAAATACCAACTCTCCAAACTGTATTCTGTATCATTAGCTAGCTTGTAAATACTAAACGTTAACTCATGAAATTCATTGCAGAATCAAATTTAGGCGATCTAATTTGTTAAAAATCCTGAGAAAATCAGTTTAAGCAAAAACAATTACGCGCTCAGTGAACGGAGAACTCTGACATTATTGCGAGTAACACTAAACCAGACAAGCTAAAAATAAAGCTTCCCTCGCCCGTGGGAAAAATGATGTCGATGACAAGTTTGATTAGTTTCCGAGTATTCCTATTAACGGAATTCAACTGACTTCGTGCCGCTTTTAGTCGAACAGCTGGGGTATCGATATTTGCAAACGCTTTGATGTGTATTCAAATATGAATAAAACGCATTGCTGTCGAAAAGCGCTTCCGGTTTGTGCAGAGTAAAGCATTGGTGGCGATTAACGGCGATTACCGTAACGCGCTGAGATCGATATGTCGCTTTGTTCACTACCTTGTCATCCATACCATATTGATATAATGGTTATAATTCGTACGACAAAAAAGTCTGTGTGAGATCGTATGTGCTTCGTTCCACATTAAATGTGGGGAGGATCATCAGAAAACCGTAACAAAGCAGAAATAGGATATTTTAAGTAGTACCTATAAACATTGCATAGCGAGGGGGTGAAAATAAAGGGCGAAATATGAGTTACTTCGTTGTAATTAGGCGGAATTTCGTGAAACGATTGTTTGTCACAATTGTTAGATCGGCAATGAAGATTCAGGCGCGCCGATGCTCTAAGTCCAATTCAGACGAGTGATGTATCAACCATAATTACTTCCTTAGCCAAAAATCAGCATGCGATTGTTGAATTGCTTGAATCGGTGGCGGAAATATGGTTACGGGTAGGAAATAAAGTCAAAAGTGAGTATTTCAAAAGTTCAGGCAGTCGTAAGATAAACACCTCAGTAGGAGGAAGTAGCTTACAATATATGTTTGTAGTACGAATCGCGGATGTTAAGATGGAACAACTTTGTTGATCTACCATTGGAAGAAATTAACCTTGAATGTAGCCTTTTAAACTGATTTTGCCTTCTCTAACTACACACAATTGGGTTCACTAAAAAATAAAGTGCACGTTTTAACAATGTGGAGTGGTGGTAAAGTGTATGGAATGGCATGCATTCGTTTAGTTTCCCGTGTGGGCAACCGCATTCCACGAAAATGGGATTTCCCAAATTAATTAACCACCGGCTGACGTCCATCGACTGTGTTTAGATTAAATAGAATTTGTTTTTGAAATCTGCGTGGTTTGTGCAACAAACCACGATGTTCAAATATAAGATGATTCTGGAGTGATGTTGTTATTGTTGACCTCCTTCGGTCGATGTCGACCATGGATGTGGCGGTCTTGCACAAAACCCTTTCTTGGAGTTTTGCTTAACCTTGTATGTTGACAAGCGGAGTGACGAGAAAACCTTGTTATGATGCATGACAGTGAAAGCCGAAAGGAAGCTGCCGTGCTGATGTCGCTCTACTGGTTCACGAAACTTGTTTGAATGTATGTTACATTCGAGGTGTATGCACCTCTTCCCAGTTTGTATGTGTTTACTCTTCTATAGAAGCCGTAGCAATTTAAGTCCTACCCTTCCCCATCTTTTAGGATTTTACTTTTTCATGGTTGTATGGCAGCTAAGCATTCGGTACGTGCTACCGGTGTAATGCTGTCTTTGATGATGATGATGATGATGATGACCGTGGATGTAAATCGCTATTGCACGATGATACCAAGCCCTAAATAATTTCAAATGACTATACAGTCCGATTTAAGAGGAACAGTCTCTCTCGCAGGTTTCACGGCGAGAGGCAGTAGTTGCAGTGTGTCGGCATGATCAATAGCAACCAAGACCTGTACTTGTTCTTCCCTAGCTTGAGATACGAAACGAGGATAAATATCTAAAGTTTTATCCTTGCTCCTACTACCAGCACTTATAGTATAACGATGTGACCAATAAGTAAGCAATGTTTAGTTTAGCTTTTCAATGTTGATGCGTATAGTCTTCGCTACCTCGGACAGAACACAACCGATGCGGCATTGTGGGTTGCTACGCGACGGCTAGGTTAACCGCGAGGCAAACGTGACGTTAATGTGTGCGCTCGGATAAAAGTTACCATGAATGTAACAGTTAAAATGTTTAAAGATCATAAAATTCAATCCTGTTCTTTCACCGAGAAACGGTTAGCAGAGTATACCGAAGGGTGATGGAAGCTTGCAAAAAGAACAAAGGGGTTGCAACATTCTGCTTAAGCTTGTATTGTAAAACATCGTGCCCAAGCATGTGCGCTAACAGCGAAGTCAGAGGCGCACCCAAATGTAAGAGATGAGTCATACAGCCACTGTGAACATAAAGCCTGAATTCCCATAGGTTGCATCTTTGTCTCGCAGGGCTGACGCGCGGAGTTAATGATGCGAAAACAGGTCAATCAAATTATATTAAGCCATTGACCATTACGGTCAGAGCGAGTAAAGGTATTCAATGCGTGTAACATTGCATGCATCATATCCACATTGACGGCACTTATTGTCTCCATTGTTTACAACGAAGATTGCAAAACAGATGGAATACGAAACAATATCAAGTACACGATACTTCGTCCAGAAATTCATTTTACCTACGGATTACACTCAATTCGGTTCCATTTTGGTCGAAATGACATCGGTGGGACAAGGAGAGCCGTTGAAAGGATAGCAATGAAAATGGTGATATTTTTGTTTCTAAGCGTCCGGGCTCAATAAACATTAGTACATGAAGGAACGTCAGCTTAGCTCCAACAAAGATTTTAACAATTCCTCTTATTCAATACAAGTTAATGTTATTGCAACCATGCCTTTCGGAAAGGTTCTACGATTGACGATCATTCATCATCTTGTCACGTAGATTGACATAGATGGACAAGATAAGCTCTTGAAACAAGGCGCGAACTATCAGATTCCAATCTGAAGAAGGAATACGATTGGGAAGTGTCTCTTCGAAGATATCCTAATAGATTAAGTATCTATTTTACTCGTATGTATGTATGTGTGTATGTATGTATGTATGTATGTACTTTACATTTACTTTTGTGCGACTTTCTCCTCCTAGAAGATGAGTCGGCTTTTTTGGAGTCTCGAGAATTCGAGTACAAACTCACGTCCCCAGCACCACTCGGCGTTTGTTCGAGTCAGCTTCTCTAGCGTTTGCACAACCAAGTGCGACCTACAAGACAGTAAGGAGTTGATAGAGAGAGGTGGTATGCACCAACTAACCGTCTACAAGATTCTGTTCCAGATTTTTCCTCAGGATTTTCTCCCGAAGCCTTTCCCACGATCGTGTATCCCGCAAGGCAGCGGAGGTTTACAATCAGCGTTTTCCTTCCCCTGGATAAAATGCCCTCCCAGGCTTACGAGCTCTGTCGGCTCTACATGTATGTATGTATGTATGTATGTATGTATGTATGTATGCATGCATGTATGTATGTAAGTATACATATGAAACTTGAAATTTCAGTTTCATAAGGGGACTGGGCTACGTCACACAGCAGGTGCAATGCAGTACCAGCGATTGCTTGTAATATTCGCAAGTTCCGAAACCAGTACTAAGCTCAGTCCCCTTACGAAGTTATAATTTTTAGTTGCAAATAAGGAAATATCCTCTAGTTTACGAAAACAATCGGGGTTAGTATGAAAACGAAATGAAGTTCACACCGGTCGTCTGCTTGCATCCTGCTTTTCCAACTACATACATTACTACTTCTTTGTAGATACGGATTTAAACCTAAGATATACATTCAAGTTGATACTAAATCACACAAAACTCACCCGAACGCGTGTGACACACGTCTCCCTACGCCGTTCTCAGCCCAATCTGGAGCAAACAGACCATCCGGGCGCGAAGTGTAAACCACCAAGTATTGTAGGTCACGCCAACTCAAATTCGGATTCGCTGACAAAGTCAAGGCACAAATTCCGGCGGCAAGTGGGGCACTGGCAGAAGTCCCCGAGTGGTTGGTAGTACATGTGTGATTCAGATCTGTGGTGATCTGATGAAAGAGGTCAAGACAAAACCAGAAAATTTTAGTGAAATACACTTTGGAACTAGCAGGAACAACTACACCCGGGAACGAAATAACGTATGGAAGTAAAAGTAAATGGGAAAAACGTGGTTACTTATTTGTTGCAGAAGCGGTAATCAATCGAATAGAGAAATCGCAACAAACAATCAGACGCGCAGACTTTGTTGAAGAAGCTATCGCGTATTGCGCGACCAATGGCAATACGTTTCGCGCCATCCAAGTGCAATGTCCTGCTACAGTACATCGATTTATTGCTTGACAACTAGGCCGCTGAAACTGCAGATCACTTCACCGATCTTGATCGCTGTATCAATGATTTGGTACCGCCAGATAACGAGGTTTCTAAGGCAAGGATATCATTCCGCAACTTAGATTACTTCTGGCGTCAGCAAGAACTGTCACTACTACACGAGACGAGAATTGATAAAGCGACCGTTCTGACTACATTGCTACACGAATAATATCTTTCCGAAGTTGGCTGATACAATTGAATACGCAAAAATCCAAACAACAATAAGGTTTATGTCGGTGATTTTGATATAGAGAAGCAGATCAACCTGCGTGGGTTACTTGTGTCGGGAGGCCGCGATCCAACGTTGCGCGGGCTAGTTATACTTTAAGATACGTTTCGAAACCGTGTTCAGTGGCAACCTTGGTATAAGCATCTTTGTGGAGTGTTTGCCGAGTGTTGTAAGTCGTCAAGTTGAGTAGGCAGAAAAGCCGCATGTATGATGCCTTCCTTATGTCGCCCTGCTAGTTCACGAAGATTGCTTGAAAGTATGTTCCGTTCGAGGTGCAGATACCTCATCTCAGAGCATTTGCTCATTTTTTCTACGTTACGTGACTCTAAAATTTCGCTATTTAAGACTTTTAATCGTGCAGTTAGGCCTGCTACGAATGTAATACTGTCCTTCATGACGATAACGATTATGTCGATAAAGCGCAGAGTTCAATGTTTGAATACAAGGGCACAATATGAGAATTCCCCAAATGAAGATTCTCCCTTCTTGTAGAACCAATCTAACAAATCTACTTTTAATTCAAAAGATGTGCGATTTTTCAATGAATCTAATTAATCTGAAGATCGTGAAAACATACACCAGCTCAAGTTGTCGAATACTCATCATCCTAATATGCATCCAACTAATGCAAGCCTAGAGAAGATTACAACCTCTAATAGTACTACCAGCAGCCAGTATGTGCGTACGAAATCACAAGTTTGATCTAGACAATGTGCCACACAATCAAAGACTGAACATGGGCTAAGATTCTGTCGACTTACCCAGAACTAGACAGATATAATAAAGGGAAAATGGCAGTGTGTTTCCGTATGTAGCTCAGTATCGGTGGTGTTAGCTGTGCAGCGCAAAAGTACTGCATGATTGCACATCCATGGTTAACCAGAATAGGCACACCACAAATAACAATGATAAGTGAGAAATAACTAACATTTTAGAACGAAACATGCAACACAATATGACACATCAGTGTGGCACAAAAATGCCGTTGTCAGCGAACGAACCGATAAGCAAACATGTCTCATGTCGTACGAAAGCAGAACAACAAAATCAAAAAACAAACAGCTGTCGGCCAAGCACATGAATCATTGAAAGAAGGTTGACGCTAGGAGAGATTCAGGCCAAACGAGAGAGGCAATACGGTAGCCAAAACATCAAACTTACCACGCCACGCTCTCCGTGCCCGCCGCTGCTGTAGGTGACGGCAAGTGTGGATGAGCAACGTTCAGCGTACCAAGGGACGGTACCCTTCTCCGAGACAGAGCTCACGCCCAGGGTGTAAATGCTGTTGGTGTAGCCGTCACAGTTGCAATTATCACCACGTTTACCGCCGTTCCCACTGGCCCAGACAAATATCGACCCGAGACCACCACGGCCCTGTAACATTAGAGGGAGAGAGAGAAATTACAGATCACGTCGAGGGACTGAAAAGGGGTGGGAGTTCTGTTGGATGAAACAATAAAGGAAAATGGATAGCAATGGGAGATGGTGTGTAGAATGGTGAAATGACGGTTTGTCTGAGCAAATGTACAATAAATAAGGGAAAGAATTAATTTGAAAAGGCTTGATGTTGTTTGGTTACTGGTGACAGTCGATGCAGTAATTTAGAAGATGAGTAACCCTGAATGCCGCATATTGATGATACAAGACATTTGATTGGAGCTGAGATTAAGTGGTACATCAAAGTAAAGGAGAGACTTGCACACAGGAGTATATGTGAATACACAGAATGTATCCCTATACTCTTGGAGAGCGTTCAAAGATTCCCGTCCAGTTCACCCGTTAGATAAGATTAATCAAGGATGTGATATCACTATTGGGGAGCGATACGTACAAACATACATACACACATACATACATACATACATGCATAAATACAAACAAACATGCATGCATATATACGTAAATACATACATACATACATACATACATACATACATACATACATACATACATACATACATACATACATACATACATACATACATACATTCATAGATGCATACATACATAGGTGCATGCATACCTGTGTGTGCGCATAACGGGCGGTGGTAGCACCATGAAAAAATGGGCGAATCCTGAGTCCCTAGAATTACAAAGCCAAATGAGATGCCAACCTTAGTTAACCATGGTATCGAACTTCAACATTTATGTACCGTTGCTCCCTCGATTCAACATCGCACTGTCATCACACAAGAAGTACAAACAGAACGAAACAGGTCATGGGGTGTGAGTGATGGAAAAGTCTGCACATAGAAATGTGGTACAAACAACTGACCAATTGAATACCCGTTCGAATCGCAAGTTGAGCCAGTCGCCCTGGTCCATCGACCGTTTTCCCGTCATCTTCCGGTCCCCACGATGCAGAGTACACATCAATGTGCTGCAGCTGAAAACCTAACGAACGGGACTCCATCGCATCGGACACATCACCGTCCAACATGCGAACACCACCAATGCGCGCCCGGTAAGCAATCCCAACACCGCATATACTGTTGTTCGCCACCGCGGCTACTTGACCGGCACAACGTGTTCCATGGCGACTATGGGGGGAAAGAAGAGCAAAACGTGGATGGGACGCAGACAAAATTACCCCGAGGAGAAACATCGGGTTAAGAGAATAAGATTATCCCGGCAGAAAACGCGTCATATTTAATAGATAATAATAAGCATTTTTAGTATTAAAATTCAATAATATTGATGACGCGGTCATAGAGACGTTCCTAATGCTAAACTCGATGGGCCGTAGGATCAGAAAGCGTTGATGTAACCCGATTTAAAATCGATTGGAATTTGTTTGGGACAGCTAGTGTATTCATATTGCAAAGAAATTTGAGTGCAATCGGTTATAGTAGTTTTTGGGTAACGTTTCACTTCTGACACAGAAGCTTCGTCAGACTAAGGGTGATAGTCAGGACAGGGAACATGATTAAGTAGCAGTCAACCCACCACCACTTATTTGACCTTACCGCTAAACAGCCTATAGTACGCCTACAGTGTGTCACGTCTCGTGGGAATGACCAGGATCGGTGGTCGATTTTCCTCTTAGTGTGTATCCACGTCAATCTGATACAAGTGAACACGGTCAAGGTCAGTTGACACAGCGGCCCACGTGCTTCTGTGTCAGAAGTGAAAGGTTACCCAAAAACAACTCTAACCGATTGCACTCAAATTTCTTTGCATTATAAACCGATCTACCTTCAGAATAACCTCGGTAATGTTCCCTTAACGGAACACCATATCGGAGTATGTTCCTAATCTTGAAATGATCAGTTCTCACAAGCGTTAATTAACAGAGGCTCGTGCGATCGTCAGCTTAGTTGTCGATAGAAACGCTCAGCCGATTGGTCGATTTCACGAAAAAATCAGAAATGCCGTTACATTACGAGCACGATGTAACGGTTTAAAGTTTCGATCGTTCCTAATTGATTACATGTCCTGGTAACTAAGCAAGAGCACTTCCATGTCGTTAACGAGATTTGTTTTAGTAGCGCGTGAGCGAACTCACTAGCGTATTAACATTTAGATCACCACGCGCTGTATCAGTAATCTGTTCCGTTTGGTCATGGTTGTGCGGCTTATCGACACTCGTGTATTGAGGATCGATGATAATTTGTTTCAGGAAGCTAACCCATGGCTAGCACCCATCGTACGAATAAGTACGATAATAATTGCATTGATTCGAACGTTGGGTTCTATTCAGCCGTAGAGAAATCAGCCGACGTACAAAGCTGCGCGTTTACAAAGCAGCGATTCGCCCAGTTCTAACTTATGGATGCGAGACTTGGCCTGTGCGGGTGGAGGATATGCGGAAAATAGAGGTTTTCGACCACTGGTGTCTCCGACGATGGGATGAGCGAGTATCGAATGACGAGGTTCGCCACAGTTGTTTTGATACCCCTCGCCTGTGTTCGATATTGCGACAACACCGACTGAGATAGTTTGGCCGTATACTGAGATGCTCGGACGCTGAACTAACCAGGGTGAAACTATCGCCGACACCCTGCGCAGAATGGCGTTGTCGTCGCGGAGGACAAGCGAAGAATTGGCTCGCCACTGTGAGATCGGATGTGGAGCTGCTTGGTCTACGATCGGTTTACGGATGGCGAACGTGGGAACGGACCTGGCTTAAAATCTGCGCGGATCTCGCTTCTAACCGCCGACCGTGGGTGGCTGCAATCCGTCATCGCGAAGCGTAATCCTCCAAGAGGAGATAGTCGCACAAAAGTAAAAGTAAGCAAGTAGGGTTATATACCGAACAAGGATCCTACAGACATCAGATAAACGGCCCTCGTCGAAGGTGCTAAGCGAGGTAAACGAAGAAATCAGCACACGCACGCCAAACCGAGACCAAGCGGGGGAGGTTAACAAAATCACTTGGGCCTCTCGGTGTAAAGAATACAACCGCTGAGATATAATCACACTAGCATAGCGAACTCTAATTCGTAGCCAGCTGCTAGAAATTCCATTGAAACGAACAATAAAGTCAGTAATTTAATCACACATCACAGTCGGGGAAACTGTTTGACAGCCATCAGGGCATGGTTGGATAAGTGGTACGGAGGCAGTTGTAGTATGTGTCCTTCTCATCACAAACTAGCAAGCAGCAGCAATCCTTTCAGCAAACCGACTCATCGTCTTCAAGCCTATTGACAGAAACAAGACCGATAGACGGTACTGTAAGTTATTCTCTCCTAGATAGCATGCTTTCGTTTGGATCGGCGAGATATCGCCATTAAGGAATAGTATAAACATAATGTGCCCATCTTTGCACGCTTTAGTACCTGGTCATTTCCCACGGAGGGAAACTTTGCAGCGTCACCATGTCTGGCGGATGATAGCAAACGCTATAACTGCAGTGCATATAACTTAAGATCCCGCTTGAAGTATCATTAGAATGATTAATTCCAAAGGTTATCTGCGTGTGCCGCGCGCTATTTGAAATTTTATAGTACAAGTTCATGAACGGCATTATTTGACCACAAAATATGTTCCTGACATTACAGAGTAGAGCAATTAAGCAGATCCCTGGTGACCAATTTTAAAGCGGAATGCAAATTACCCGTACCGCCCACAAACACCGTGTAAGCAACACGGCTGTTAGTCGGAAAACTGAAAACATTTTGCAATATCCGCTTCGAATGACAGAAAAAATAATTAAACGACTGGCATCATTTCAGGGTGAAATAAATTTGGGTGAAAACATATGGCAAGGTTTTGCACTGAATGTTGTGTTCGAAGACGAGGTTTACCATGGTTGGAGTAATAACGTTGTAGAAATCGAATTACAAGAAAAACTCATTGTTTTTGGCCTTCTCCGATGGATATACATCACAAGAGCATGACGGTATCATGCTCCAGAGCGTTTTAAATGACTTAACAGCTTGATTCGAGAGGAACAATTTGTCCCACAGCGCTCACAGCGATAGACATAACGGCAGTTGCACGCTGAGGGCGCTATCTACGCTCAGCAGACGAGAGTAGTAGATGCTCTCTCCAGTTTGGGGAGGACGTTTTACGCAGTGCCTCCAAAGTGGGCGACCAAGAGCAAGTTCTTCCCAGGTCCTACCATCATCATCATCAAAGGCCGCATTATACCGGAATCATGAAAAAAGCAAAATCCTCAAAGAAGCGGAAAGGTGTCACAGATACGGAGTAAGCACAAATAAACTGGGATGAGATGCCTCCACCACGATCAAGTTTCGTGAATGAGTAGAGCGACATCATTACGACAGCGTCCTTGTGGTTTTTACTCCAATGTGACCAGAGTTCCGTGGTTTCAAAAAGTGGTCTGTGAATTCACATATAGAGGATGTCCAGAGCAGTCATTGCTAAGGCTGGGATTGCCAGGAAATTTATTAGGACGGAAAGAAAAGGGGCTAAAAAGGAGATTGAAGAGTAGGGGCAGTAGTATCTTGTTTTCCTTACATACCCTGCTGTATGCAGCAGGTTAGGCGACCCGTTTATCATGCGGGACGGCCGATACACTATGCAATCGTTTCGTGTATTTATATGCAGGATGGGATAATGCCAGTTCGTTCATGCCTAGACATAACAATTAGGGCTCTCGACCAAAGCCGTAGTCTAAAAAGCCTGAGGCCGTGTTCGATTGACCACTATCCATTGACCTTCCTAGTATGAGCGGTTCTGAAGGTGCCCTGAGAGCACCACCCATTATAGCTCAATAGGTCATGGAGGTATACAAACCACCGTACCACCCTAAGGTTCAGTATCAGCGCAATGGTCCAAGTCCAAGGTTCAACGTCAAGAACTTTCACATCTTTGTACCTCAAGTGATGATATTCCAAAGGTCGACTTCTCGATTTCAACTTAGAATGCAGTAGATCTTTTGGAATACGACCGTTTTCCATTCTGCCTAACCAGCGTGGGCGGTGCTGTCGTATTAAGGCGAACAAGTTACGTGCGATGAAATAGGCCTTGAAATCACGATTTATGAAATGTATATCGTGCTTGTGGTTTCCTCTCGACAGGTACAGACCACCGAGTTACCGCGTGTGTGAAAATTCGTTGTAACCAAGACCTGAACATAAAACGTTTCTAAAGTGATGTGTTGCTCACATCCCCCGAAATTACACATCACTTTGGTCATCCATAAGCGCCTTGAGTGTTTGACCGCGAATCACTATGTGATTATGTGTTTGAACATTGTGGTTCGTTGTACAAACCCTATGCAACTGTGGCATTCAAGTATTACCTTGATAAAACGCTTCTGTTTGTATGCATCAACCGAACTCTTTTGCTTCGATATTCAAGGTTGCGCGCAACCTATCAAAGTGCCCTACACTCAAGACAAACATAAGAAATAGTAAACAAATACAAATAAGTTTCGCTGAAGGGGCTATGTCCTTTGTTTGGCCTCCTTCGGTTGATGTCGACCATGAATGTACATCACAATCGAATGAATTTCATGTTTTACAGCTTTTTGAATAACTAAACAGTCCGATTAGGGAGGAACAATCTCTCCCGCAGCGCTTGCAACGATGGTCATAACTCTGTTGTAGGGCGTCGGTGACACGCCGGCGGTGTGATCTGCATTCAGCAGCCAAGAGCTGTATCTGCTCCTTCCCGGCTTGCAGATGACGCTTTATACAATGCCTCCAAAGTGAGCGGTCAAGAGCAAGTTCTTCGCAACTCGCCGGGTCAATGCCAAGAGCTTTCATATCTCATTTGCAAACGTCTTTGTACTGCAAGTGCGGTCTGCCCAATGGTCGACTTCCTAATTGCAACTCACCATAGAGTAGATCTTTCGAAATACGACCATTTTCCATTCTGTAGCTATGTCCTTTATCTCCCCCTAATTAACAATCCGTGTTCTGAGGTGCAATCTGCTACTTGTCGGCAAAATCATCTACCTCTGGCTGCTTACTGTCTAATTCCATTTCGAGTGGCGTCTATAGTCGCACACCCCTATCAAGGTCAACCATTGACGGAGATAGAATATCGATTAAGCCCATCATACTGGGTATGAAGATGGATACAGTGTGGCAATTAGACAAAAAATCGAAGAATGGATTCAAACAGGTTGAAACTTTTATCAGTGTTCACGAATGTACCATAACGGCTAGCGCGCGGGAATTAGTTCCGTCTGGGTTCAAGCACCTGTTCGTTTGCTCCATCCACTGATCTATGAACGTCAGTGCCGTCTCATTATATCACACCATGTCGAAAACATGCTCTGCAAAGTTGCAATATCTGTTCACAACGGATGTTATGGCTGGATTCGAGGATAGAAACGCGTCAGGTGTTTGAAAGACGCACAAAGGAGAAATAACGCGAAACCGGACGTGAATTCACCGGGATTAATCAAGACATCGCAAACAGGTGATTGTAGAAGACGTCTCAGCGAATTTTTAATAGGAAATATAGGAATTGGGGAAACGTAAAAATAGAAAATAGCGATACATGGACAGACAGATTTGGCCAAGACTATAAAGATGGGATTTATAGTAATACTTTTGAACAGATATAAGTTGTCAGCGTGGATTATTGAGCGTCGTTTGAAATGTATCCTTGATCGAGCGCTTCAAAGGCATGGCATGAAAGCACAAGCCTGATCCAGGCAAAGTGCCGTACAGTCAGAGACTGCAAGTGGGCAAAGATACTTTCAGGTTGCCCAGGCCTAGACAGATATGAGAAAAGAAATAGAGATGGTAGTGAGACTCCAGCGTGTTTCAGCATGCAGCTCACTACCGATGGTCAATCAATTTAGCACAAAGAAAAGTTGCATCATCTGATGTTCAACAGAGCGGGTCATGGGTTGAGCTAACTAGATACTGTTGCTCAAATGATAAATTTGGTTAGATGAGAAATTGTGGATGAGGATAATTATCTGCAGGGTGTCGTCGCTTTTAGGCCGAATGGTGCTACCGCGACTTACTTTGATATTGTACTTTTGTCGTAAGACCAATACCTCGGTTCCGGATTCTCATCATCTCCATTGACATCGTAAGATGCGAACGGATCCTTTGAAAACGGAGAAAAAAAGCACAATCAGTGTGGCTGTGTTTAGCTGCTATGCAAAAATGAAAAGGTGGGTGACTAGCTCCTTTAATCAAGAGTTTGCTCCAAACAGATGGAGCTCGTCAGCTACCAGCAATCCATCTAAGGGGAGAAAAGCCCTCAGTTCAAACCCTCACTACCTTGTCGGTTACCGGATTGCGGGAAAGGCTTCAAGAAAAACCCCTGGAATAATCCGGAGTGAAGAACCGTGTGCGAAAAAATGGCGAACAGCGTTTTTTATCTGTCAATTACCTGCTGCCTTGTAGGCTGCACATGGTTGTACAATGTATAGAGAGAGTCACGCGAACAAATGCGTAGAGGTGCTGGGGACATCACTTGTATATTATCCCCAAGAAACTTCATGAATATGTTTTCAAAATTACTTTCAGTTCTCGGCAGCACGAAACCGGTCGTGGGGGATGTGTGATGAAAATGCATGAAATGAGCCCTTTTGTTCATGATCATGGGTTTAAAGCCTATCTACAAGTGTTTGAGCACATGTGATTGACCTGGTCTTATCCAGCAATGGCACACATGCGCAACTTGTTAATATAGTTAAGGTTTCAACGGCTTATACGTTGTAATTGGCTGAGAACCAGGTTCAATGAGTTCGGAAAAGGCAAAACGTTTAAGGAAGTCCGTGGAACGGTCAGCCACAAAACTCAATTCAATCAACGTAACCTGCAAAGTTGGACCAGTTTTTCTCTATCAATCAAATCGAAACTGAGAAACTTATCATCGTATGTTATGTGACCTAATACTCGATATATCCTGAGGGACACGGTTGCTTTTCATAGTGTGAGTTTTACACACACACACTGATATAACCGTCTATACTCATTTTAGTCTCGGTATCAAAACCTTAGGCAAGCATGCAGCAGACTCGACGGGTAGGTAAAACAATGGCTGACGTTAGGTAACACTCAGCAACGATGCAATGGTAATCAACGAATCGGTTGAGCGAGAGATCACGGGCATCATGCATCGTAGTACACCAGTTTAGAGAATGGTTGATGTTGTCCTACATCAACGTAGTATTTCAGCACTGCCAGGTAAAACCCCGCTGAATTGATTCGCCACCGGAATGGGCAGCGTGCTGGAACACGCTGCGATCTCCGTGCTATCGTCGAACCCTGAGCAACCCGACAGTATTTTGTAGCACGTGTGTCTACGATTGCGCGGCACTGCCTACTTCCGGGCTAGTGATTTCAGACAAACTATCCTACTCTAATCCAAACGCAAAAGCGACGCCACTGTGTTTTGAAAAAGCAATCGCTCCAGGTTCGCGTGTCATCTAAAACCACTTTCTGAACTGTGTCACATAAACGGGAAATGAGTAGTGCCCCCGTAAAACAAAAGGGCCGGGAGTTCGTATTGATGTGAACGAAACGGGAATAACGGGCAACAATACAGACCAATTTAAAACAGTGATCTTCTAGTTCAACTTACATAGTTCTGCTTCAAATCGGGGTGATCCGTTTCCAGCCCATCATCCAAAATGGTGACCACAACATTCTGACCGGCATAGCCGCGGGCCCATGCTGACCGTACGTTCATGTCCAATCCACCAGAACCGCCTCGGTTCTATTGAAAGGAAAAATGAACAGGAATAACCGAATTATTGTAGCCATTCCTGCTTCTGACGGTTTGACATTAACGTGGTTTAGAACTCATAATAATAGTGCTATGTAATCTGGCACGGATGTGGATGTCTCAAAGAACAATTGTATATCTTGTTGCCATTTGACTAAACTGTAAATTCAGCTAATACGTTTCACTTTGCTTCACTTTTCTCCAAAGACAATAAATACCGACGACTAAATGCAGATTGAAATTTTATAACTAATACATTGTATAATGTCCTGTGGTGTTCACACCGGTGTGTAGCTGTTGTCGCCTTCAGGCGGAGACAGCAAGATTAAGTTCACTGAGCCTTGGAACAGTGTTAAGCAATGTCATACTTGAATGCCACTGTTTGTATACTGTGTATAAGATGGTAAAAGTGGGAAATTCCAGGATTAAAATCGGTAGGAAGCAAGAGACCGATATGGCCAGTATGTGGAAACTCTTGGTTATTCCCAAAAGAAAATGCGTGTAGAATAACACAAGGTGAAGTTTATGCGCATGAACAGTAGTAGTTGACTTTCGATAAAGCAAAACCAATCAAGGTTTGGAAAACTAGCACCACTTGGAACAACTCAGTAACGCCTATGTCTGAGTTATCGGCTTAGTGGAGAGCATAAACACGACCAACCAGAGTCAGGAAAACCGAAAAATAACGGCCAGGCAACCCAAAGGTTTCCCACCACCGGCTTATTGGTATGCGCACATGTGTGGTGCAATAATGAACCGACACAATAAACTGATCCAGTTAAATAAACAACATAAACACACGGCACGATACGAGATGTCTAAACATTTCACCCGGCGTGAGAAAAAGATCGCTAGACTAGAAGAAGGATATTACCGCGTCTGTTTATAATCGTCTTAGAGGAGACGAAAAATATCGCGCATTGAACCCGGCTGTATGAATCGTGGAATAGAAGGACAGATACATTGAGGTCGTTCCAGACAACACAAATTTTACACGCACACAATGCAACCATGTGAAGACTCGAGTGCAAGATAGCGTCAAACCGATAAAAAAATAATTGTAGAATATCACATTGATCTCAAGAGATATATCACAATATTCGAAACAATATTAGGTAGGTATAACAGCGAAAAGAATCGAGTTGGTGGAGATCAAGGTCAATTGAGCAATTTGTCTAAACGTGACAATTTGAAGCGCTGTAACACAACTCAGACACTTCGATACTTCCGACAAAAATCCAGTCGCTAAAGAAGCTCCATAGAAATTGAGAAATCGTTTATCTTCTTTAGAAATAAACTTCAACATGACCAAAGCAATGTGTTGCTCACATCCCCATCCCTTACACACCACTACCGGTTTCTGACTGTTTGCCGTCGTCAGGTGGAGACAGTAAGATCAGGTTCAGTGAGCCTTGAAACAGTGGTAAAGTGGTAAACAAAGTTATGCTTGTATGCCACTGTTATATAGGGTTCGTACAACGAACTTCAACATGGTCAAATCATGCGCCCAAATTTGTGTGAAATTGTAAGCTATGAAGTTCCCAAATAGCCTAAGTAGTATTATGTAATTAAGGAAAATTCGCAAGAAACATTGATCCTTGTGGAGCCAACATGTTCACTTGTTTTGACAACCAGTCTTGGCATAAAAAACTGTCGTGAACACTGTAAATCACCAATTAATCAAGGACGAAACATGTTTTGGCAAGAATTCAAAATTGGCAGTGGCTTCTTATCCCTAGCGATATGGCTCGAAATCGTGTTCAGTTGCGGTATTGTTGTAGACATCTTCTTGGAATGTTTGATTAATCTTATCTATTGTCAAGGGAATTCGCTGGGAAAGTTTGTCGTGATACGTGAAAGCCGCAATGAAGTTGTCAAGCTGATGTGGCTTTACTCGTTCATACCACTTGCGTAAACGCACTTTCGATTCGAAGTGTAGGCACCTCATCTCAGTGTGTCTAATCTTTTATAAGTTAAGTAACATTTTAGGTCCTACCCTTCCCCATCTTTTAGAATTTTTACTATGTCATGGTTGCATGGCAGTTAAGCACTTGGTACTTGTTGCCTGTGTAATGATGTCTATGATGATGATGATGACGATAATGTGCAGCAAGGTACACAGCTTTGCTAGAATTCAAACCACTTCATATTTCAGTAGACACTGTTATGGTAACATTGGTGACGAGGAGATACAGAAAAACTCGTCACAAATCATAGCATAATAAGCTCACCGACCTGAGTTGCTAAAAATGAATCAACTGCGAATTAGAAAACAAGATACACTGAACACGAAAAATTGATAGATACGATATAATTGAAACCCAGAATACATTTTCAAATCACTATGGGCACTACAGACCACTGGAGGACCATAAGGCCGGAAAAACTATCAATCAATGCCTTCACGTTGATTCACTACTTCTTCCACCTCTGAAGTACACAAATTAAAACCACAATAGTGTCGTGTTATCCGTTTCATCTCCGCTATTCCTACGCTTGCTTGACCGACAAGATGAATCATTGAAGCGAATTGATCACAAAGGATAAATGAACGCATTTGGACAGAGCGTGCGTGAAGCGGTAACTAATATAAGCTTTCATCGCTACTACAAACAAACAGGAAGCGCGACATTTAATCCGAACAAATCGATGCATTCGGATTCATGATCGGTGAATAGTGTCGACGTGTGAACAAGAAATTTAGCAGGACGGGGAAAGGCGACAGGGGAGTTTGGGAATAACGATGGATTTTGACATTGATGATGATGAATTTTGTTTATAGTCGGTTATAGCAAATGTTTGGTAACGTTTCGCTTCTGAACACAGAAGCTTCGTCAGACCAAGGGTGTCGGTATGAATAGTGTTCAGGTTTAAATGGCATTTTCTTGACCAATCCTGAGTTCTCTAAGATAGACAGGCAAGATCGAGACAATTGATCACACCCCCTAAATGCTGTGTTAATCCCTAAATTGTTTATTTAGTGTGCATGTGCAACAGCGTCCGCTGACACACTGCTTACACAATCCATGAGCACATTAGGTGTTATGCACGTTAATCCTTATCCGTTACGAAAAACTTGCTACAACCGATTCATTGCAAACTTTATTTTCATGATTATGGACTCCCGATCGGTCTCGAATATATTCAAATACCTTTGTTTATAGTCGTTCGACTGAGGTGTGGTCGCTTACTAGAAGCGCTTGACTCTTGCAAAATACGAAAGATTTTATGCTGATTGTGCCGAAGCGAAGTTGTGAAAAGGCAAGAGAACATCTTTGTACAAAGGAGGAGATAGCTCACACTTGATAGCGAGCTTTTTAGCCGGCTCAATTGCGAGATCGAACGCCGAAATCATGTTTACTACTTACTTACTACTTTACTTTAGTGCGACTATCTCCTCCTGCAGCATGAGTGAAGGATACTTCCAAACGAATGAGAAGATAACGCCTGATAGAAAGGCTACGGCAGATTCATATGTTGTGCTTGAGCTATAAGCTTGTACACAGAAGGCGACAGAAAATGAATAAAAGTTTTGAGCTTGTCTGGTTTGTGCGATTCTATTATTTCAAGAAAATTGCTGAATGTGTAAAACCAATGCTCCCAGGAGTAGGCAGCGTTTGAAGCGTTCGGATCGGTGTCAAGGCGATCAGGTCTGAGTAAACGATCCATTTATAGTTGATAGTCGGCTTCATGTTTAGCGAGTAACAACGGAAATAGAAAAAGGGCTGCGCTTTGAAACCAATGTGAATAAACGCTGGAAATTTAAATGCGTATACTGCTTTCAAAGATCAAATGTGAAGCAGTGTCTAACTCTGTCGTTTCTTACTTTCTAATCAAGCCTGGTTCATTAGCAATACTTCATAGTTGTTTCGCAGAGTTGCCACACATACAAAGCGTGGAAAATATAAAAGACGGATGACTATACCATACAATGGATAATAATAATTACGCCACACGCTGTGAACTGAAATGATGTTTCATCAGTAAGTGGCTGTCACATACCAAGGCAAAATCAATAGCGTAAGCATAAAAACAGTATATCTTCCAACTCTACGCGCCATAATCAATAAAGCGAAGGCAACTCTAGTCAAGGAATCCAAACCACAATAGGCAAAATGCTAACATAGCTGGAGCTTCCTTGCAAATAACAGGGAGCATTTATCATAAAGAAAAATCAAATAATTTCTAACGAGGGATTAAAAACGTACCAAGTACCACATGTGGGGCCAATGAGGATCGTTCACGGAAATGTGAACGTCGCGTTTCTCTCGGACCTTCATCACTTGTTGTTCGAGCCACACAACCTGTGAAACAAAGCGAGGTTGTTATAAATCACGTGGTAAAAATGCTCACGTGATTATGTGGGAGAATGAAATCTTGTGTGACGACGCGAGATCCATGTGTTGTGTTATTGGATAGGAAAATCAGGTAATAATCAAGATAAAGAGCATGGAATCATTGAATACTCAACTCTGCGAACAGTATGAAGCACGTTGTCCACAGTGAAGTGATACACAACACGGAGTAAAACTCGGTGTTTGATTCGAAAAGCTTACGAAAATATTACCCAAAAATAAAGAAAGACATCACAAAACAGCTAAGTCTGAACTGCGAACATTTGAATAGAACACACAAAAACGGTTGCGTAAATGTTCGGAAATAGGTCACAAGTCTGGATGCATAAAAAGTGGCGCACAGAGGTAGACTGTCCGCAGGATTAGTACAGGAAAATAATATAACAGTCTGAACGCACGGTTTTGATGGATACAGTTCAACGGATGTTAGACTTTGGATACTGCTCTTGGTTGCTTAAAGTAGAACACGAAAACAATGTATAAAACCCACAAATCGGTCTGTGAACGCTGCAGGGGAAATTTTTCGTCCATAAATGGACGGTTCGGTCATGTGAAGCCCTATGGAGAATAACTACGCGCTTGCTCTGGCCATCCACGGTTAACATCGACTGAAGGAGAATGGCAAATTACTCGCTAATAAACCGTTCCACAACTACTTTAGAATTTATTGCATTTCGGCTGTATGGCAGATGAGCATTCGTTGCGTTATAGCTTTGTAAAGCTGGCATTAATGATGACCGTAGTGAACAAATTATAATGGATAATCGTCTACGAAAAACGAGATGAAATATGACCGTGCTCCAACGAAAAGTACTACAAAATCAAATCGATCGGAAGTGACAGAAAAGTACCGGTCATTGGGGCGACGTAGGACAAGCAAAAACACAAAACACTGAATAATTAACCCGTCCAATGATGATCTGAAGCCCGACAGATTGCAAACGATTCAAGCCATCAAAACTGAGCCTCATTTGCATAACAACTCGCCAGCAAAATCGCGCGCTGAAAGAATGAGAAAATTGAGCGCCCCAGGGAAATAGACCTAATCGTGATCATTGTTCAAATCAAAGCGCTCTAATCCCCATGGTGAGTTAAAATAAAGATTAACACGGTTTCAATTGAGCAGTAATGGGAACGAAAAGCTTGATACGAAAATATTCAAAATTTCAGCATTAGAATAATCGGTAATAAATCGCCACACACCGAGCAGTAAATATTACTAGACAATTATCAATGTCACATTAAAAAGATAAGCTCCATAACCCCTTTGGTTTGTCAAAGATACCATAAGATAATTGGGATAAAAGACATGGGATAGACGGATGTTCTAGACGAAAATGTCATGTTTCGATTGAGTATTGGGTGCTGATTGACTTCTACGAGATTTTATCGGTAAAAACTATTAATAAGAATAAGTCGATAACGGCGTTGTGACAAAAGCTAGCCCAGCTCAAAAACAAAACAGGTCAACTATGCCGGGATGTGCGAAACCAGCTCAAATGACCGCGATTGATCTTGAGCAGCGACCGGCGAGACGAGTGACACTGTTTGCGATGCAACTCAAAGGATGCTGTCGAGCAGACAGAGACCGAAATTAACCGACTGTGAAAAATACGGGTGGGTGCCGGTTGACAGGATGAAACTAACGCTAAGTTCTTAGTCAAACTATTCGTTTGAAAAAAGGTTTTTACAATATGGCACGTTTCGTTTCGCATGAATAAATCATTAACTGGGCCTTCACGTATTAAAATAACTTGACCGCTTCCCGAATTGTTTCCGCCTAAACGAGACACATTAACTAATGCAATTAACACGCCATATCGATGAGATGATTCTGCAACTATACTTTTCAAAGTGGTCGATTTAAAAGCAAACATTGTGTTGCTTTGTTAAATGTAGTTTTAATTTAAACTTCAAGCAAAGTTTCGTGTTCGGTTTTGCACGTTGGCAGCAATGCGCACGCGGAGCGATGTGTTATTTTTATATCACACATTTTGATTTGACGTGGAAAAAACACTAGAAAACTTCAAAGTGGAATTTATTACACGAAACGTGTGATTCAGATTCAAGGTCATCAATTAATCGGTAGAACAAAGCGGGAATTAACAATGACGTGCAAAAAGGTATGCTGTTAAAAAGCGGTTAATGGAAAACGAAATTCACTTTTGTTTGAGATTATTTTATAACCAAAGTGGAAAGTAAAATTTAAACGAATGGGTGTCGAGACGAGGTGAAAACAGTAGGTTGCACGTGAAAGGGACGCTTGTGTCTGCATGTCATGTAGAACATTGTGAAAGCTAGCCCTCGTTGACAAGAGATGTATAGAGAAATGATTGTGACAGACTAGCAGGCTATCTATTAAATGGTAAGCCATACTAGTTCCATTTCAGGCACAAACACGTACATCCCACTACCAGGCGCAGGTTGTTTACCGTTATCATGTGGACACAGCAAGACGAGGTATGTAAGTATGTATGAGTGCACAAGCGTGATCCAGGCAAAGTGCCGCACAGTTATAGACTGTATGTGGGCTAAGATACTGACAGGTTGCCCAGGCCTAGAAAAAATAGAAAGAGAACACGAGGTTCAGGTGTCATTCATTCAGTATTCGTAACCTTGACCTCTGACACTGAAGTGTAAGAGGGAGAAACAATAGATAAAGATTATTCATATGCTTGAATCGCTCCGCAACAACAACACCATAATCTACCGCACGAAACTATCCATCTCTGGTGTAAATTAGAAACTTGTTCACCATTGTTTCAATGCACATAAATACGAATGGTGTTGTTTTCACTTTATGAGTTAATAATTCGAGAACAGTGTGGCGAATGTAAGCAACATCAAAACCGGTTCAAGATTTTGGAAGAGTAATGAAAGTGTCAGGTCGATTTTGACAGACAAAGAAGATCAAAAGCAGTCATAATTAGAGATGCGAGGTCGAAAATCATCGATCTGCTTCGATTTAGAAATATTCTTTTAATAATACACAACAATACACGAAACATTGTGAATAGTGAAACAGGGTATTCACGTCAGGATACACGATTGCACGCGTGTATCCATAGGGTATTTTCATAGAATTAGAAGAATACAAAAGCTTCATTGCTACCGTATTCAAAATTTCAGCTCATGTTAATCTTTAAACAGCGTTACGCAACAAAATCACAAAACACCAAACATCTACGAGATGAATCGTTCCTTGATTGCTCCGTGAAAACATCGTTATGATTGAAACTCTCGCTTTAGCATATGCCTACATGTCTCAATGCGCATACGATTATCCAAGCCATGCTCCACAATCAAACGTTGGCACTTGGTGGCAAATAAATCGTCTTTCCTACCGCGGGTGTGTAGCACAGCACGCGTGAGAACGTTTTGCTTGATTGTGCTCACGTGCACAATAATCGAGGTGACTAAGCTACGTGGAACCACACAAAACAGACTGCTGGACGATTACGGAAAAAAGTTCCAACAACAAAAACACAATGCTACCCCGAACGGATCACATTACGTGTAAAACGAGATGGCATATTTGTGTGAGAGTGTGCGAATTTTTTGAGATATCACAATGTGGAGACGGAGCAGCTAGTTTAGACATTTTGGCGGTCACAAACTGTGATATATGTATAGCGCTGTTTTCAAAGAATGCAGAGTACCAAAGATGATCCATAACAAGAGGGAAGTGGTTGAATCAAAATGCAGTTGTAATGCGGTAGATGAAATGAATCATGTGGTGGAGTAGTCATCATTCACATTATGCAAAGCGACTTATATGTCTCAATCTATACCAAAGTGAACTTAGAGAATGCACCCGTACTAAGTCGACAAGATCGTGAGAGGTCACGTCAGACGCAAGATCAGACGAAAACAATTCAAGAAAGCTTTATGTAAGTAAGTGAGTCAATCATCTTGACCAATCAGTGCAACATACAAATATATACCAGATTTAAATGATAGCTTGGTCAATTTATCGCCTCATTCATTGAGGTCGACCATGAATTTGAAATTGCAACGACCAAGATTATCTCGTACTCCTCACCATTTCAACGTGACTACAGAACGAGTTCGAGAGCCTGAAATCTTTTCACCGATCGCCGTGCGGTGTTATCACGGTCTAGCAGCCGAAAGCAGCACTTGCTTTTCCCCAACAGAAAGAGGATGCTTGATACTATACCTTAACCGTTTAGAGCAAGTTTTTCAACTGTCAGAATCAATGTGCGCAGCTTCCATCACTCTTTCGCAAACTACTTCTTATGACAAGGACGATCGCATTTCAGATTTTTACTCCTCACTGAACATGTGGTTTGAAATATGTTTGCTTTCCATTCTATATACAAGATCCATCTAAAGTAATCAACACTGTCATAACAGAGTGAAGATGCTCTATAGACCAACTTTATGAAGCATTTGTTACTGTCCATCTACGGTATGTTCAACATGCAATAAATGATCAATGATTGAAAAATATTTGCACATGTGCCGAGATTTAAGTTGTCCAGGATAAGCATACCCCATTCTGCGAAGAATGACAAAATGTAACACTATCCAGCGAACATAGAGACTACCAACGTGTTTGGTAACAAAACAAAAACCCGTTACAAAGTTACGAATAGTATTTTAGCATTAGCCGCGTACCGAGAATGAAAAGTGCAAAGAGCGGGCAATCAAAAGCAATTAGAAATACGAGATTCCTGAAGCGGTCGGTTTTGTTCCAAGTTCCATTACAGAATTCAAGGTATAAAAAGCTTGAAGCTGTACAACACATAGGGATATTCGCATAAGAGCTTATATATAGATAGACTAATAAATATATATATATATATATATCTATATATATATATATATATCTATTATCTCTCCGTATAGATCTATCTATATCTATATTATAATTATATATATATATATATATATATATATATAAAAAAAGTTGAGGCGCTGGGAAGATCGAAACTTCTTGTAGTTAGAAAAATGTCATGTATTGTCTCAGTATGATGGGGAAATATTCGTTAGGATAAACGTTTGTTCCTGAAAATCCTTCCACTAGATGATTGTACAACATCTGACGCGAGTATAGGAAACCCATGAAAAATGTCAATTAAATCGTTTGTCTACCGATTAGGGCTGCTGGGTTCCACAGAGCTGGTGCTTATCTTCGGTTTATTTAACGCGAATCGGTGAAAGTCGTATGATTTCACTCGCTTTCGTGTGCCACTCCTAACTCGAAATGGTGCCGTGGTAAGGGTGCCTGATTCTGACTTGGCTCAAGCAAATGAAGGCTTTGATTGTTAAACTGACTGCGGTTTGGACGCCAGTCTTCCAGGTTGGGGCCAAAATGAGATAAGAATTCGTAGTGCCTTCTCACGCTTTGTGATATGTCTCTAAATCACGTTCAGTGGAGGCCTTGCTGTAGACATCACCTCGGAGTGTTTGAAAAAATCTTGCATGTTGTCAAGTGAAGTAGTGAGGAAAGCTTGTTATGATGCGTGACAGTAAAAGACGCAAGGAAGACGTCATGCCGATGTTGCCCTACTTGTTCACAACACTTGCTTGAATGTACGTGTGATTCGAGGTATAGGCACTCATCTCAGGGTGTTAGTGTTTAATCTTCACAGATGCAGTAGCTATGGGGATTCCATCCTTCCCTGTATTTTCAGGATTTTAACGCGTCATGGTTGTATGGCGTTAGGCACCCGCTAGCTGCTGCTGATTTGATGATTTCCATGATGACGATGATAGATAATCATCTTCCCAACTATTGCTGGTACCCGTTTCACACCTGGTTATGTTGGGGATCACGGTAAAGTACCGTTCCCAAAATGTACAACCGCGTTGGAGTTTCGAACTTGGACGGCAGCGTCGATCGAAAAAAAAACCCCGGGTGAAATACGTTGTAAGTAGGAGTTGCCGATTTAAATCCGAACAATCTACCGAGTCGTTCCACACAAAAACCAAAAAACGTGACTTCGCAACCGACCCATAAATCAAGATTAACTCCAATGTCCTTCAGAATGAATAGACTAGCTTTAGTGATGTCGCAAAAAGAAAGGAAATTCGGAGAAACGATTAGACGAGATTAATTATTTCCCACTGGATTATCTTTTAAATTAAGACAAATGTGTGTGCGATATGTTCCTATGCCCTAGACAGGCTTCGAAGAAACTCAAGCATAAGCAGTACCGGCGCGCTAGCTCTTGTCTGTGATGGCTAAGTAGGCTGACAAAAAGGGAATCCTTTGGAATGTAAGTGAAAGTGTCAGACGAATCACGGTATGAACGGTGGAATTTCAAAATTACCTGCAACGAGGAAGACTAAAGACTATGGATTGATGTCTGTCTGTCCAACATATTCATCAATTTATGACGCGAGTTAGTTTGGAAATGAAATCAAAATACAATAAGAGGTTGAAGACACGCAAATGTGTGGATTCGGCCGCAATTAGCCAGAGAAGTAAATTCTACGTGAAGAGAATGGAACCATAAAAGGCTTTGGTCAAGAGATAACAATGATCGATTATCACATTACGCATCAAAAAGTAAGCCAATCACCGTAACGATCTCGGGATAAAAGAACCACAAGGTAAAGTGTAAACAATCAACTCAATTAAATAAATGATTGCATTTTGTTTAGATGTACTTGAAAATCGACTCTAAACACTTTGACACATGGAGCGAGCACAATTTCAACGTTAAATAAAGTGAGTGATGAGGGCAACCATGTTGAAGGTAAATAACAGATATTGTCAGAATCTTAACCCTTTGTCTACGGTAATTGGATATACTATTTTATGATATTTTTGTGTTATTTTGCTTAATTATGGCATAAATAAAACACATGATTATTTTTTTATGGATCAGATGCCAGACGCCGCTTGACAAGTGCACTCCGATGATGACTGAAGGTACCGACGGGAGCTACTGAGCAATTGACTGCTGGTTTGAGGTGGTAGCTAGAGTTACCGTCAGTAGACAAAGGGTTAACCCTTTGTGATAGAATGGTGGACGGAACGCGCACCGCTCGTTTACGTAGAATAAAGCTGAAACTCTGGGCCAAATGTAAAGTGGATGATGTAAGGAACATACACGCCGCGGAAACTTTATGAAAGGAAGGCAAAGTGACATGGGTTCACAACATTCCGTCCACTGATATAGATAATACACCGTGATTAGAGTATGCACTTTAATCAAAGTAACCCCACGACAGTTTTCGTGTTGTTTGCACTCATTAGGAAGGCACAGTACGATCAGCATTAGCATGACTTGAAACAGTGGAGGGATGGGAAACGAGGTTTTAAAGCACGTGGATCCTGACCGCACTTTGCCTACCTGATGAGTGCAAACAGCTCGAAACCGATCGTGATTTGTGTGTGATGAAAATGCATTCATTTCGGTTTCAGGCCCATAGGTTTAAGTCCATTCACATGTTCGTGCACGTGACTGATAAGGTTGCTCGTGTGAACATTACTTCAGTACAGTACAATCCTGTCCACGCATGGAATTAATACACCGTGGGCAGAACAGTTGGAAATAAAAACAAGAGTTATTCTATACTGAGGCTAACACATTGACAGTAGACTAAAGTGGAGGTCCTTGAGGGTAGATTAACAACGAAAAATCAGTTGTCCAAGCATAAAAGTGATAATTGATGTATTTTGTGTGTAAGCAGGAGTTAAGGGTCGGAAAGTATGAGTTACGTATTCGTCATATCACAACCTGTATAGCATCTCTATATGAAGTCACAGGGCTATAGTCAGGCTAGGTGCCACACAGTCGTATGTGTGTATGAAATCATAAGCCTAATGATCCAAGCAACGTGCCGCACAATCACAGACTGCTTTCACTGCTGTCAGGTTGCCCAGACCTCAACAGATATAATAATAAAAATAGAAATTGCAGTGAGAATCCAGAGTGGTTTCGCATGCAGCACACTACCGATGACAAATTAATAAAGCACCGAGTCAGCTGTACAGCACAGAAGTAATGCATGATAGCGCATCCATGAATTAGATTGCGCTTATTCTCTTCACCATCCACCGAGGAGTACAGACGAAACAAGAGAAGCATATAATCATCATCATCACCATCAGTGACTATGTTACATTATTAGCGATAATGCCACATAAAAGTATGGTTATTTTTACACACGCGAAACAAGTGACTGCAGCTGCAGATTGGGAAGCAACTTGAGTTTTCCGATTTCAACTTACTCGAGGGTCATCTGCGAGCCGATCGTGATAGTAAATGCTGTGATGAGTGGAACGCTTTGAAATCCGAGGTTGACGAAAGTGGTAAATACCAGGGAGAATCTGTCAGAAAACAAACAAAAGTGATTCAGTGAAGAAAAGCATGTTAATTGTTAGCAAAATGCTGTTAGAGAGAATACTCTAGGTATGATGATGAAATCACAAGTCTGATCTAGGCAAAGTGCCGCATACTCTGATTTATTCAACAATTTCCACATTGATGCTTGTATGAGACAGAAAAGTTAGAGACATTAATCTTTTCACAGCTCATGGCTTAAAATAATTTTGACTGGGCGTTGTAGCACACGAGGAAACGTGAGATTCGTGTGATAATTCGCTCAATACTTTAACTACGATAAGTCAGTGCGCGCAGCTGTGTTTTAAGCCAGTTGTAATTATTGTGTGAATTATAATAAATAACAATAAATTGCAACTAGTATTTGAGGTTCATATATAATGTAGACACCGAGCATAAACAGCTATTATCCAGTGACAGCTGCAGTTAAATTTACCACATAACTTAGGCGCAGCCACCTTAACTGTGCTGCATTGATTTTTATGAATTATAGAATTATAGCGAGCATTGCATTTCATTTAGATCGAGACATTGTTGTGGCTCTGACACACCTGCGGGAAGATTCTAGTAATCTAGCGTGCACGATTAAATCCGTTTCAAAAGTGAACGAAGATGCAGTGGAACAAGGTTTACTACTAATAACGAGTGAATGTACCGAAAAATCAATGTACGACTTGAGAGTCAAAAATCCGTATTTGTATGCATTTCACCCATACCGCACCATGGAGCTGTAATTTTTTTCAAATAGGGAACAATTTTCTCCAGGTTGATAATCCGTTAGTCTGAATTACTGTTAATGGGGAGTGAGATTGACGGTAGTCTAATTGGCAGCAATAGGAAGTGCATTACAACAGAGGCAAATACCGAATGGTTAAGTGCCACAAAACCATGACACAATAAAATCATGATTGAGGGCAAAACTTGAAATGCAACTGAATCTGCAGAAGGACAAGCAGTCACACTATAAAGAAATGTTTACACCTCAAATGGAAGGTACATTTTGAAAACGAGTAAATAGACCTTTGCACGAGAGCCTACTTGTGGCTTTCAGTGTCACGAAGCATAACAAGTTTTACTAGGCACCCCATTGACAGCGAAAATGATAAATGGAACGCTAAACAAATTTTTGTTTACCTGTACCACAGTCACAATTGTAATCAAGTAATGTAAGATTAAAAGAGCACAGCTAGCCAAAATCGAGATAATTGGTTTATCATATGTATTTGGGAAGGAATGATGTTGAGAATAATGCATTTACTTTAAATATGAATTTCAGCGAATAACAGGTATTCTCGAATACTTTAAAAGGTTTGCTGATTCGATTATTTGTAACAAGACGAGTTGAAGGTTTTAAAAATAACGTGAAGACTTGGTGGTTTGAACGCTCTCGATAAAAGGTTACAATACCGACTAAAAAGAAAAAGAATTTGCCAGAGCTAGCTAACACTTTATAAACAACAGAGAGAGAAATAAAGTGAGGTGTTGCTCACATCCCCCGAAATTACACTTCACTACCGTTTTCTGGTTGTTTGCCGTCATCAGGTGGAGACAGTAAGATTAGGTTTAGTGAGCGAGAAATAATTAAGAAACTAACAAGAACAATTAGTTCACATTCAGTACGCCGTCACGTGGTGCAAGCCGGAATTTTTTCGGAACTACAAGGCGGAGAAACCACCTAACAAATGAGGCAACAAATATTGTAACGGATTATGTGTTGTATAAAATCACGGGCCTTGATACTTGCAAAGTGTCATACAGTGATAGTCTGCGTGTGGACTGAGACATATGTATGTATGAAAGCACAAGCTTGATGTAAGCAGTGACGCACAGTCATAGAATGTATGTGAGCCGAGATACTTTGAGGTAGCAGAGGTCTTGACAAATATGAAAATACAAAAATGATATACCACAAACGGAGCATGAACAGCGCCTATGGAGCGGAAATTAAAAATCGCGAGATTAAAGTAATTTCTAGTGACAAGGAAACAAATTAAAGGAATGCATCCATGGGAAACGGTCAGACATGAGCAGAAAAGCCACGGCATTCATAGATAATGGAGGAGCATGCAATGGCTCCTGTATAAGCATTACATACAGTGTAAAGGTGGCATTCAAGTATAACTTTATTTACCACTTATCCACTGTTTCAACGCTCACTGAACCTAATCTTACTGTCTTCACCTAATGACGGCAAACAGCCAGAAACCGGTAGTGGTGTGTAAGTGCGGGGGATGTGAACAACACATTAATTTGGTCATTACATACATTATTATGCAAAATCGGTGCATTGAGTGCACAAATACAAAAAGCGGGCCCATAATCGGTATATCTAATTCTTTTCTCATATCTGTCTAGGCCTGGGCAACCTGGCAGTATCTTAGCTCTCGTGCACTCTCTAACTGTGCGGCACTTTGCCTGGATAAGGCTTGTGCTTTCTTATCATACTGTACACCGTGTTATTACCAGAAGCGAAGCGCAGCATAAAAAACATACAACATTTAATTACGATTGTTGTTTTTCTTAAATTGTTCTTTCGCATTGTTTTTTTTATTGTGATAATGCATAGATCTTCGGATCTATGTTGCTTTAATTGAGAACGAATTGCTTCATTTTCGAGATAAATACCCGAAGAAATTATAAGATGTTATGAAAACGAGTATAATTTAATATTATCGTAAAAGGTTTTAGGAATGCTCACCACAACTGGATTTTCGACTGTTTGGGCATCAGGTGGAAACAATAGGATTAAGATTAGTGAGTTTTTAAAAAAATAGAGTAGTAAACTAAGTATTAGTTGGATGCCATGGTTGAATAGGGTTCTTACAAAGCCAGTTTCATTGAAAATGGTATTCAAGTAAAATTTTGTTTACTACATTTCCACCGATTCAAGGCTCATGCAGCATAACATGTCTCAAACTGATAACGGCAAACAGCCGGAAACCAGTTGCGGTGTCTAAGTGCAATAGATGTGAGCACTCTAGAAACTAGTCAGCTCCATTGATTTTAACGGTTAAATTGTTTACAATGCGTGCATCGTTCATCCGAATGTTGGCTGTGCCAACCTGATTAAGAGTGGCATTCAAACATAACTTTGTTTACCATGAAAGAAAATTATGTAATCATTGGTGGACTAGAGTACCACGTAGATAAATCTAACTCATATTAAAATCTACATCATGCGAAATTGCTACAAAATCTGATAAACTCGATAGCCTCATTTTAGGAGTGTTTGCCTGGCACACATATGCTGGATGGTTTAAATTCGAACATATAAATGCAGAATGTGAAATTTGAAAAAAACGTATCTCACCGATCCTGCATAATGGAACCCGTGATCCGAAGCCACTTCGCGAGCAACTTCTTCACCGCCCATAATCTCAACTGCCCAGGATTGTGTAAAAATGGTCGGACTAGAAAATCTAGATGTGATAGTATTTTGTTCACTCGAATGATTGTTATAATTTGTATTCGGTGGTAGAGGGGCGACAACAGAGAAGAATTGTAAAAAAATTATTAAGGAAAATGTAAAATCAAGATCCTCGATAAAAAGTATCTTTGATGATAAATGCATTATGAGCCATTTTAGCATTGGCTCCGCTATTTATAGCCTTTTTAAATAGATGAAGCGTGCAAAAGTAGCATTTGACGGTTCAAAGTAAAAACACTAGTTCATACAAGGCGTCAAATCCGATTTTCGCGGGCTGGAAGTGTGCTATCGTTACCTTAGCATTGATTCGGTAAACCCTCAAATGTAAATCTCGTTGAAATGTTGTTATTTGAGCTATTCATCGTAGAATAATAAATAATCGTTAAGAAGTTGTTCAATTTTGGCAAGTTTGTAGAGATTCAATTTCTTTGTATATCTTACTAATTTGTACCTAAATATTTTTGCTTAGTATACTTTTGAATTTTTTGAATTGTTTGCTTCTTCCAAATTAAGGTTTGTTCAGTTCAGTTCACCCCCGTTGGTACAGGATTGGTAATGGCTGAATGGCCAATCGAGCGAATTTCTGTCGGTGGAAAGCATCAAAGGAGCGCCCACCATTGCCAAAATTGGTTCATTGTTCTTTGGTATCCTCGTCTATAGCAATGATACTTCAGGTGTTTTCCCGGCCGCCATTTGGTTCCAGGTATTTGTAGCTGCGACGGGGAAAAACAGAATTGGTCTCAATTTACCAGGCCGGTGTGAGATTAGCTAGGGAAAAGTTTGTGCGCACATTTAAAAGATGATATTTTAAACGAGATAGTAAATAATTGGAACTTATGTAGATTTTTTGTATTTTCAATAATTGTAAACATCGTATAAATTTAAAATGAAAGACATTATCATCTCTTTTCTGTCTATACGTGACCTGCTTATTCATGAAAATAAGTCAGGGCAAAGCTCATGCCACGAGGCATCCAAACCCCTATTGTACCCACCCAAAGATAAGCATGCGATTATTTACTCAGACAGCTTATTTCAGAAGCTTACCACTCTTTTACTGAAAAGGTTTTGCCTGAGATTCTTACGATTGTGATTTTTCACGAGCCTCATTGTATGCCTTCTATTTGAACGGTTGATCGTGCGAGAGAACAGGCATCGACATACTTCCCCGCCTAGGTATCAGGATTTTGAAGTTTTCTAGTAATTAGCACAGTAGATGCCGTCGCCGAAGTTAAAAGAGATCCAAAGAATAAAGTGTTCCCTCGCAGGTTTTCCTAGACAAAGCTTCAACCATTTTGCTAGCCAGGTGTTGGAACCCTCTGGAGTATTGATAGGTTTTTTTGGAAGAAAATTCTCTAGGATTGCACGCACAATTCTAAATAAGGTCTGAAAATAATTGTATAAAAAATATAAACACATCGAGCGTTCTGAATTTCAGAACAGATTTAAGCCTAAAGAGTTCCTTTTTAGCTTGTTGCACAGCTGGGGCACATTTCGCATCCCATTTGAAGTCGGTGTTTCGACCTACCGCACAATCCACCCTGCGGTTTGTACAAGCTCCCCGCTTCTTATATCGTAATAAACTATTAACTATTGACTATCGACTTGACCTAAACCCTTGATCCCGAAAATAAATTTTAAGTCGCAAATTTCAGTTAATGTAATTTTTTGACTACTGCAGAAAACAAATAGCATTCAATATATGTATTGTGGTGTTCAGATCCCCGGCACTTACATACCACTACCGGTTTCTTGCAGTTTGCCGTCATATGCTGGAGACAGTGAGATGAGTTTCAGTGGGCCTTGAAACAGTGAAAAAGCGGTAATTAAAGTTAAACTTGTATGCCACTGATATATAGGGTTCTTACAAAGAACCACAATGTTCTGTAATTGAAAAACGTGGTTCTTTGTAAGAAACCCATATAACCGTTTCATACAAGTTAAACTTTTTTAACATTTATATAAATCAGAGGAATTTCCCAATCATGTAAATGACGTTTCAAATTTCTCTCGAAAGATCAATGTGGTCACAGGATTCTCTAAATTTAAAATAATCAGCAAACATGTCGCAGAGACATGACAACACCGATGACAAATCACCGATGTGTGTTATGACAGATAGTATATTGTTGATTAATATTAAGAAGAGTAGTGGACCTAGAAAGCTTCCTTGTATGACTTCGCTTGTAATTGGCAAAGTTCTTGAACGGTAGCCATTTATATCTACCAAAAAGGTGCGACCAGTTGGAAAAGATTTGAACCACGAAATAGGT
>JACCGJ010015681.1:8213-45692 GCA_013407085.1 Atriophallophorus winterbourni
GTAATCCATCGATACAAGGGTGTTTCACGACTATATTGTCTTCGTTTGTCATAACAGGTTTCAAGCTATTACAAGCCGTGCAAATCATCCCTTAAAATAGCCTGTTGATAGAGTACCTTGCTTGCACGGATGTGCAATAGTCAAGAGTTCTGTGCGGTGAGACCACGCGTGGTGAGCTAATGTTAAAACCGATGGAGTCTCACTGAACATTTCTATTCACGCCCCTCTATCTGTTAGGCCTGGCAACGTGCAGTATTTAGCCACGTGCAGCTCCGACGTGCTTCACTTGCCTGCATCAGGCTTGATGCTTCGTACTATCATAGATTACCTTGCCATCCTGGTACGTTGCAGATTTGTGGTGCTGCGCGGTAGCTTATCAATTGTATCGCATGAGTCAGATTTGCTATTCTAACGTGGTAATGTGTCTAATTACCAGACAAATGATGACAAAGAAAAAACTTGTTGCGTCAATGAATTGGTTTGGGATCAGATTACGGAACTGGAGTCCAGTTTGCCTTGCATATGCGAAACAAGATATTGTTGAACAAGATTATAGTCATAGGGATGATAATCACCCCCCCCACCACCCCCCCCCCCCCTCCCCCACCCCCCCCCCCCCCCCCCCCCCCCTGTCTCCCCCAACCACCCAAACATATCAGCTGTACTAGCCAGCTATCCACCTGATTTCTAAGTTAAGGGAAAAGTCAATTTCCTGATATATCGGATCAGCCATAATAAATGTTTTTTAGAAGCCTGATTGGACCAGTAGACAATAGTTTGCACTGTCCTCGTTGGGGACGCCGCTTTGTACCCAAATTCCCAAGAATCTTCATTGAAGCCGACTCATCCTCCAGGAGGAGATAGTCGCACACAAGTTACTCTTGTAAGATGATGTGTACCGTGAAAGTGCTTGCTCACTAGCTTGACTTAGGACTCCAATCTCATTGAGAGATTCAAACCTGGTGATCTAGATGTGGTACCGGAAGCCTCCTAAGTATGTTCGAGACATTTACAACGTCACACGCACCTTTCAAACATGTGACTGGTCACTCTTTCAAGTGACACTTATAGATAAGGCTCGTCTCTCAATCTTTTTTCTGGATTTTACTGTCATTGTATGATTCCCTGCGTTTAATTGTGTGTTTTGGTTAAATTATACGATTCATGTTCAATCACTATCATTGTTTGTCCATCCCCTGTCTTAGAATACCCCCGGCGGCAAGGACCCCATATCGGAACCTGACCCAAGTGCGCCCAGTGAATTTCTCGATTGTGGCCTTGTGGTACGCAGTGTTGGTTACCGTAGTTTCCCGATCGATCCTACTCTTCCGTTCGATCATGATCGGGGTGTTATCCGCACCAAGGATTCGCACGGTCGTGTTGCCGATGTGCTAGGCGAACCGGCAAACGCATGTCCACTCTACTGTACCGGTTGGGTGAAGCGCGGCGCGGTCGGAGTGATTGTGGACACCGCAGTGGAAGCACGGGACACCGGGCAAGCGGTCCTGGTAGATTTGGCCTCGGCCCAACTCTCGTGCGACCCGAAAGTGGTCAACAAACGTGGTTATGCCGATATCATTGAAATTCTTCAAAACCGTGGTAGGTTTGGTCGGAATTTAGTAATTTGAGTACGATTCTCGGTAAAATTCCTCCCGAAATTTGGGTTTATTTTTATGGTACATGTATGGCTATCGTCTTCGTTTCTGTTTATGTCCGGATGTGCAATCGCGTACTCCTGGCTCCACGGTATTAACCGGCTTCATTAATGTCTCGAATTACGCCAGATCACGTGCGTTGATCGAGGCGAGATCGTTGCATATCCTTATCCGGTCGCGTTCCCACCTTTGAATGCCATAGACTAAGTGCAATCCCAGGGCATCTACATCCGCCTTCACAGTTGACAGCCAGGGCTTCATTTGACCGTCTTGTCGTCGACGCCCAAGTACGAGGGGATTTAGGATCGAGGACGAGTTTCGTGGGCGCCGAGTTTGTCTTTCGGTGGACATGGCCAAAACACTGCCGACTTCACAGAAAGCGGAGGTATTCCGTTATATTGCATCCGAACGGGAATGTTTGATACCCTGTCAGTCAAACACTTCCAAAGGTCGTACATCGTGTGACCTCAGAGGCCACGTCTCACAACCATGAAATAGTACAGGATGGATTGAGGCTTGATAGACATGAATTTCAGTTCTTAGACTGATCCCAGCCCTGCGCCGAAGGGTGCCTTTCAACTGCGAAAACACATTACGCGCACGTTTAAACCTACCATAACTTCATGTCATCTTCCGCCGGACCATTTGGTAACATAATGCAACTGACGTATTTCAAGACAGGAGTAGTACATTTGCGTGTTTGTGAGGCTGTTACGTGCGTATTTCTGTATACAACTCGGTTTTACCTACCCTGTTGCATCCGTCTTTGAACGTGGTTTCGAGACATGTCCACAACCTTGATGGATCACTGTGATAGCACAAGCTCTTGCTAGTCTGCTGAATTGCACCCAACCCCGACATATCTGGAGCCATATAATCTGCTGACTCGTGTTATAGCCAACACTCCGAACAGTATTCGATCTCGTGAGACCAAGCAGAGTAGAGTGCGACAATAAAAATCTCAAAATGGTGGCCCAACGTGAGAGACATCACGGTGCGAAATCCCGAAATATCAAGATTGGACAAAGGGATTACGGTGGTGATAAATTAAGATAGACTCTAGGAATTGTCATCAAGATCATGGGTCATGTTTGTTACGAGATAACGATTGGAGGAGATATGCATACCGATTGAGGGTGTTATGTGTGAGATGGAATCCTTCAAGTACGCACAGAACCCCATTGGATATCCTACTCGATGAACTCAACTTCAAAACAAGGAAAGCCGACGGATTGAAAGCCTCGTAACGTAAAATCACAGAAATGCCCAACCAAAGACGAATTCCGGTAAATCAACTGCAGGTGAATTCTAAACTGAAGTCGTATTGCGATCAAGATTAAGCGGGGAGTTGTTAGGATGCAATCCTCCTAATTGTTAAAACGAACGTAACTACCCTGATTCACCGAACTTCGAAACGAAGAGAAATTCCTATTGGTTTTCGAACGTTCTAGAAAATAATACATTTCTCAGTTACTCTTTTATTGACAAACCGGTTATTCTGTCAACTACTTCTGAATCCGATAGAAATAAGTCCGAAGTTCTCTGATGTTTTTATTTTTCCATTTGTGGATAAGCAAACCAGAGTCAGTTTTTACAAGCGATTGTGGTCACCAGAGACATAACAGAAAGATAAAGTGGTATGGTATGAAAGCACAAGCCTGAACCAGGCCAAGTGCCGTACAGTCAGAGACTGCACGTGGGCTAAGATACTGTCAGGTTGCCCAGGCCTAGACAGATATGAGGGGGGAATAGATAAAGTGCGAACTCAGCGTAGGCCTAACGCCAAGAGAGCGAAGACGAAAACTGTGGAATAAACTTCGAACTTTATTAAGTAGAGAATCATGATGATAAGTCCGATTAATGTTTTCTAAAATTGTAACACTCCGATCTAGGAAGGTCTGTGGGTTAAGTATGACTAATGCAGAATGTCTCGCGTCGTTAACCACGCAGATCAATGAACCCAGGTTCGATACATTTTTAAAGGTTTAAAGACAGGCATCTTTCTTGTGACCGGGTTGTTACTTCGTCTAAACAGTTTTTGACACGTCTGTTCTGTGTTTACGAGGAGAGGACGCTACTGAGCACAAACGTACTGGCGCGGACGGATCGCTCTGATCGTCGTCGTAGTAATTTTTCATCCAGCGCTTAAGCACACCAAACGGTGCAGATGGTGTACCTCTCCTGCCGATTCCGTCAGAAGGTGACCAGGACGACGACAGCCTCATTAGCATCTGATTGACTGTCGTATGGTCAATCTGGTTTCAAATTGGGTGCTCAGAATGCGTACCCATGAAATAACTAATAGGCGAATAACCAAGTCGGGGAGGCGAAACTTTGTCTGATCCGGGCAAAGTGCTCCACAATCATGTAGGCTGAGATACTTTCAAGTTGCCCAACCCTAGATAGGTATGAGAACTGAAAATAGAAACATCTGTGAGAGTCCAGTTCATTGTCGTCTGTAGCTCAGTTTAGCACGGTGTTAGCTGCACCTCCATACGAAAGTCAAAACTTTAAACTGTGTAGCTTATTTTGGTTAACTTGGAGCCGTTGCTATTCGATTTTATGACCATTTATGTTCTCAATTATTACTGTCTAATTAATTAATTGTCTAATTGTTCATGTGACTCTGCTCATCATTCTTCCGCTTTTCGCTCCTACCATACCTCGTCTTTCGTTACATTTTTCCCTTTTGCTTGTTTGCCGCCGGTAGTCAGTTGTGACTGAGACTCGCCGTCACCATCAGGTCTCTATTCCCGAGCAACCTTTCGATATCTCGCCTCACGTGCAGTCTGTCAAACTTTGCTCATTACTGTGTACACACACACACCTATCCTTTATTCTCTCCTAGGAGTCCAGATCGTCTCATTCGCTGACTGGCAACGGGTGGATGCGGTGGAGCGGTCATCGGGTAAAGCGCTCGGAAAACCCCGAGAAAAGTTGACCTCTGTCAAATCCATGCTCATGGCCGCCTTTGCTCGCGTGGCCGAACAAAAACGTGGACATTAGTGCTGCGCCTGTCGATTTTATTATCATGGACACAAATCGATTTTTTTCTTATTTTTAGACGCGAATTTGTTTCAATTGGTCTTCTGTTTTCTTCCTTGGGATGGTTGTTTCTCAAAGTGTTAGGGCACTCCTCAAACAAAAGCAAAAAGCGATTCCTGATTGACCTTTCGAATGTTCCGGATATGTTGTGTGTCAACTCTTATCCAATCGCAAAATTTCAGCGTGCCCACTTTCGTGTGAATTGTTACAATTTACCAGTAAATAGACGTTTGTATAGTAGCAACATGGGCGGGTCTCATCCGAGGGGCCCAAGTTCGAACGCCGTTGTAATCTCGTATTTGGGAAAATATGTCTTTCCCTAATTCCGTGTGAAAGGGGACCAACAGTGTTCAGAAAATAACTCCGGCGAGTTAGCAACCTGTCCAGTTGATGAGATGTTATCACATGTATCACTTGGTGTTAACGAAACCGGACTGACCCTGAGAGCCCTAGCGGTTAGCTATTGGAAAATGGGAAAGGTTTCTGGTGCATGGCAGAATCGACTAAACGCGGGTAATTATTTTAAATTGATTTTGAAACCCATCCGTACGGAGAATACTCTGGAAAAGATGCTTAAGGTTTTGGTAGGACACCCAATCAGTAGTGGGCGTAGATGTGAGTTTCGTTTATTAGATGGACCTTCAGTCAATGAATATACGAATTCCATCACGGCTGTTGTTCAGTCTTACCCATGAGTGGGCTAACTGTGTTTGCTTTTGTGCGACTATCTCCTCCTAGAGGATGAGTCGGCTTCAATGAAGATTCTTGGGAATTTGGGTACAAAGCGGCGTCCACAGCACCACTCGGCGTTTGTTTGAGTCAGCTTCTCTAGCCTTTGCACAACCATGCACAACATTCAAGGCAGCAGGGAGTTGCCAGAAAGAGGTGGTGTGCACCAACTAACCGTCTGCCAGACTCTATTTCAGATTTTTCCTCAGGGTTTTCTCTCGAAGCCGTTTCCGCGATCGGGTATCCCGCAAGGCAGCGGAAGTTTAAAATCAGTGTTTTCCTTCCTTTAGATGAAATGCCCTCCCAGGCTAACGAGCTCCATCTGCCCGAAGCAAACTGGTTTTCAGGCGCCAGTCACTCGCCCTCGTCCCTTCTGATGGTAGAAGCAGTTTCGCCGGGCTCGGGGAGCCACTCGTGCAGACCAGAAGCTGGACTTGGTTGTCAGAGGTTATTTGAGACGCATGCCATATGGGAGCATTTTATAAACAGTGGGAGCTTATCCCTACTGCCACCCCCAGCTATGACAACCTTTGGAACTATGTTTCCCGACAACAATTCAACTGACTGAAGCTGGTATGACAATGTGTCGCCTTTTGGTGTTTGCTAAAATTGGAAATATTGCGGACTTTTTGCCACTATCTCGTACTGTGCTGTGCGGCTAACACCGTGCTAAATTGATTGGCCAGAGGTATTGAGCTGCATGCTGAAACATGCTGGAGTCTCACTACCATTTCCTGTTCTTTTTTCTTCCTCATATCTGTCTAGGCTTGGGCAATCTGACAGTATCTTAGCCCACGTGCAGTCTCTGACTGTGCGGCACTTTGCCTGGATCAAGATTGTGCTTTCATACCATACCATATACGATGCTCTGCGCAACTTTTAACCTGTTCGAGTCTCCTGACACGTCAAACGTGTGTTTCAATTAGACGTTTTTTGGTTTCGGTCTTGTTTGATATATTCTGTTCAACCCAGGCGTTCGTTGATCGACTGTGGCGCTTTATTGAGCGCTTTCAAATAAATCATTTTGGCAGCATTGCTTTTTGTGTCTGGTCCATTAGTACTATCCAGCGATAAACGGGGGAAGTTTTTAACCCTTGAGATCGTCACATCCACCAAGTGATTATAGTTGTCCTGTGTTAAGCCGCTGTGGTGTAGCATCCGTTTGAATTGCCCTTATGGATTCTTGCATTTTGGCGGTCAGCTAGTGTTTAAGTAGTCTGGCCTGGAGTCTTTGAAGTAGCAGAACATGGAAGCTTTAGCCAAAAATATTCGAAATGTCAACTCTACCTTAGTGTTTATTTTAAATAAAAAATAGGCGCGGTTGTTGTTGGCCTCCTTTGGTCGATATCGACCATGAATGCACATAATTAGCTCATTATTTTTCATGCTCCACGGCTTTTCGAATGATTAAACAGTCCCATTTTGGGACGAACAATCTCTCCCACAGCGATAGGCAGGACTCAAACAAACGATGTCAGTTGCACGCTGACGAGATGAATGTGTTCTCGATTGTTCAATGGCCACCCTTTCTCTCATCGATTCACTGCGGTGCGTTTGAGACTGGCTGCGTAATTTTGTCTTCATGAGAGCAGCTTTGATATAACAAGGCTTTCTCTGTGATTATGTGGCTTTGATGCATCTGTGGTGGTGGTAGTACTGTATTTTGTATTCTTGGCAGATGGCTATTCATTGAAAATTCGCTCCGTGGTCGTTTGATGGAATATTGTGTTTGCATTGACTGGATGGCTGTGTTTTTACCCTTCGGTTTTGTGGACACTGGCTAGGAGGTCGCAACAGCTATCCCTGCGCTAAATCTTTGTCATTTTAATACCGAACCTCTTAAAAATGGTTATGCTGTATAAATCATCTAGCTTGATGGCGAATACTTACGTGAAAATTCCAAAAAATCCCTTCAGTGCTATGTGTACTACGCTCTATCCAAGATGAGACAGACGTCAAATTCAAAATCCAAGCATGTATATTGCGCAAATTCAGATTGAAATTTTGGGTTGGGTCTTTCGTCAAGTATTTTCCCCAGCGCTTTCACAAAATTGGCAGAACTGACCGAGAGTTTGATTTCGCCATTCTGTGGCCATGAAGGCCTTGTGTCACAACTCCCAGTCTAAGTGTAAATTGCGGCACGGAATCCTGGTGTGTTTCCGTTATTTAACCGGCCTTGACGTTTATCAAACTTGGTTCGCTGTGCGTCGATTGTTTTCTTTGAAACCACGTGTAGTACTGGCTTTGAGGAAAACATGAACGACACTGGTGCAGACTATTGGCATGGATAAATGATTACTTGACTGGTAGAGTTATAAGGGTTAGAGTTGATGGGGCACTATCCAGCCCAGTAGAAGTTACAAGTGGCGTACCTCAAGGCTCAGTCTTGGGGCCAATACTCTTCCTCGTGTACGCGAATGATATACCCGAAATCGTACGCAGCAAAATCATTTTATTTGCGGATGACATCAAAGTCTGGACTAGCATACGCACCATAGAAGATTGCCAAATTCTCCAAAGAGATCTCGAAGCACTTCATAATTGGTCCTTGCGGAACTGCTTATCATTCAACATCCAAAAATGTAAAATGTTGAACGTTGGTAAATCATTCGAATTCACATACTCTCTGGGATCTCAGCAACTTGCATGGGTTACTGAAGAGAAAGACCTGGTCGTGTGGATTAGCAGTAACCTGAAGTCGTCACGGCACTGCTCTGTTGTATACAAAAAGTCCTGCCAAATTTTAGCATTGCTCAGAAGGATCTTTGGTCGTTTCTCAAAGCAGATACTCCCACGAATAATTAACACCTATATCAAACCAACAATGGAGTATGCTGTTCAAGCATGGTCCCCATAGTTACAAAAGGACATGACCTTGCTACAACGAGTATACCACTGCGCTACAAAACTGGTGACCGGGCATACGAGCAGCGGATTGCAACGCTAAACCTCTGACTTTTCGTACCGTCGTCTCAGGGGTGACTTGATCCTGCTTTTCAACATTCTGCATACAGTGGATCACCCACTTGAACACCTGTTTCATCGGCAAGAAGCACGTGGTAGCAGATCGCATGGATACAAGTTAATTATTCCACACTCCAGATCAAATTGTCGAAGGTTTTTCTTTGATGTCAGAGTCTGTTTTCTATGGAACTCCCTGCCCCCACAAATCATTTGTGCAACAAGCCTGAACATGTTCAAGGCTGAACTTGACAAGTATATGTTGACTAAACCCAACCTTGCACCTGAATACACGTGCTGACTTTCCATATGTATAAAACATTTGTGTTGTTTTTATGAATTCCCTATATTTTTAATCTGTGGTTACTGTAAAGCATTTGCTTTTTGGATCATTAAAATTTTGAATTACTTTGAATTACACATTCTGAAACGAAAATTTTGTTCTTTAAATTTTATAACCCATCATTCTGTCTACCGTTACAACGAGTGGTGCCGTCAGAACTACTAACCTTGCTGCTCTACAAATAAGCCATTTCCCTTTTCCGACTAAAATTGTTCCCTTCAGTCCATCAACGTAGAGCAACATAAGTTTGTTCGCTGAGAATGTTCTAATATACTGTTTACTCTAGATGGTTATATCATCTTGTGTTTTCCGTTTCCGGGGGCGTTATAGAGCTGCAGCTACACTAATCCCATCACCTTTATTGATTCTCGGGTATGGTGCACTCTGGCATAATCAGCGCTAGTAAGTGTCGCTTTGTCTGTCCTACGACTTGCGAGTTCAACCACATACTGACTGACTCTTCGTGTTCGATCCGTTACAGTCGAAATTGCGCAAACAAACCCCTTCCACTTATCATTTAGGGGCAGCCTACTGATATGTCTCTAATGAGCCTTAAAAGTTAATCGAACTATCCAAACAGCGAATGTTGTGACCATTATTAACTTATGGCACAGCGGCTCCACTCTTTCACACGTGTGTGAGCTGTTCGGTCTACCACATGAATTACCTCAGTGATAAACTGCTCGAGAAAGTCCCGGGCTCAACATCCATAACAGTAGACGAGGTTGGACCACATGAGTTGACAGCCTCACCATCTAAATGATCCCGTAGCCTGGTGCCCCGTCCAATGTGTAAAGCCTCATGTAGCTGGTTGTATGGGACCTAAGACGTAGTAGCCTAAGAACGGGATCCGTCGTACGCAAATATTCATTACCGGATTAATTGTGAAATTCTTATTCAATGACGTCTTCAGGGCTCCGTTGTGTTAAGCGTTTAGTGGTATTTTCGAATCATTGGTGCGGCTAAATCGTAAACCTACATCAAATCTGGACCAGCCAAGACTACTTAAAATCGCGGTCAATTCGAAGAGAGGTCTAGAATACATCTTACTAGTATCTTCGCTGATGTACCATGATGGATTAGGCACCGAAATGCTCAGTAGCAAAGCAAAGGGATGGTCTAAGCCTAATCCTTCTGGGAGTCCCAGAAGTAGAAGAATAAACTGATAAAGCAGTTCAGCGCAAATACGATCAGCTACAATAGCGATTCCTCAGTGGCATAATTGGCTGGCATGATGTAGCTCTGGCGGACACGTTCCGCATTCCTAAATCTACGAATTATAAGGGCATTGGTCCTAAGCCCCTTGAAATAACGTTCTCGCGTAAAGATACGTTGGACACGGGAAAATGGCCGCAGACTAATGCCACGACTAAGCGCATCGAAACTTCATATTGGACAGATAGTTCACCACAAAGTCCAATAGAAGACTACCAAGTCAATCAGTTGTTGACGTGTCAGAAACAATTTCAGCCGATACGATAGATCACTGTATTCCAACAGTACAACCCCAAGCATCCCTGCAAGCAAAAAACCTTCAGTTGCCGACTCTGGAGGAGTCGGCCTAACTTATATTCTGCACTCCGCTAACCTTCTTCGCCACACCCCATCCTTGTTGAGAAAAACAACTATGAAATGCATCTACACCAACGCACAATGTCTCGGAAACAAAATAGGTGAACTGCGTGCAGGTTTTCTGAGATGTTCACCAGACATCATCGCCGTAACGGAAACGTGGCCACAGACTCACTGAACAAATAGCGAACTAGAATTACCCGGAATGTCAATGACCGCGAGAGAAGGAGGGGTAGCTTTGTTTTATAGCCAAAACCTTCTGTGCCGTTAGATTACGGATCCAGACTTCGTGTTTGCTGGATACACTCTGGTGCTCAGTCCGATTAGCTAACGGCGAAAAATGTGTTTTGGGAGTAGTATATCGCCAACCGTCTGCACAGAAAACTAACAATCTGGCCCTACTCGACTGAATTCGCATGGTTAGTTGAAGATTCACTTGTGGAATTTTAATTATGGGTGACTTCAATTTACCGAATCTGCAAGGCAGTACCATTTACCCAGAACACTCCCTCGAGCGCGCATTCAGTGATTTGTTAGACGATATTCCTCTTTATAACCACATTACATGTAATAACCGATACCGCGGAAACGATTTACCTTCACTCTTAGATCTCGTTCCGACAAGCAATGAACATGGCATTGATAACGTTGCTTACGAAAGTCCACTGGGAATAAGTGATCACGTCGTCATCCAGTTTGAATTTAAATTAAGAAGCCGAACTCGTAAGTGGTTAACGGTACGAAACGTTGCTTTGAGACACCATCGGCAAAACCCATCATGAGAGACCTGGGAAACATTCTGTTTACTGCGGAACAAAGTAAACAAATTTGTCGTCCACGACACGTTGTACTATCAAGAACGGATATCACCCATGATGGAGTTCAACCACAAAATCCTATATCGTATAGTGAACGATCAAGCTAATGTGAAACCAGGAGTTGCGTCCGTAAACATGTCAGATGGACCAACAACTGCATCAGAAACTGTCGAAGTGTTAGCCACGTTTTTTCTTCTGTATGCAGCCCAGAGAACATGCAATTTACATCTTAAATCGAACCATTTCAACCACGGTTGCCCATAGTTGAATAAATATCACTTCCCGTCCTCTCCGACTGGCATAGTGACATCATTTAAAGATTGTGAAAACGTTCTTTGACAATTTGCATCAGTAATCTCACAAGTGTCGACACAAGGACAGTTTTTGAACTCTAACCGCTGCAGTCTGCCAATTCTTCATGGGGTGGAATTTCACCCCAACGTTGTTAAAACAAAATTAATGACGATGAAGGAAATAGGTTCACCCGGTATAGATTATATATATACCCAAACCTTTTATATAATCTATCTTCCAAATTGCCAATACCGACGTCTGACGTGTTCACGATAATGTTCGAGCAGAGCTTTGTGTCAGAAACTTGGAAAACTGCCCTGATCAGTCCCATCAACAAGGGCGGCGAAGGAAAAATCCGCTAAACTATCGTCCGATAGTGGAATTCCCAATGGAGTCCATCGTAGCTGATGCCTTGCGAAATAAACTTGAGATCCATAACTTAATCTCTGAAGCACAGCATGGATTCATGTAAAAACAATCTTGCCTGACAAACGTGCTGTTAGCAAAAGAAGACGGTTCTGAGCTACTGGATGCTTGCAACTCCGTAGACGTAATTTATATTGATTTCTCAAAAGCGTTTACTCGTGTCAATCATGAGCTGCTCTTGTCGAAACTCCTTTCCTACGAAGTAGATAGTAAACTCCGCGCATGCATAAAAGAATGGTTAATATCACATGAGATGTACGTGCGAGTCAAAACTGAGCTATCCGAGTTGATTCAAGTTGCTTTTGGTATCTCACAAGGATCATTCCTCAAACCGCTCTTGTTTCTAATATATATAAACGATTTAATATATATAAATGATTTATGCCTGGTCCTTAGATAACGAAATGCAACTTATAATCGCTCAACAGCATGTTGAACAAAGGTCGAATTGTTATTAAACCCGCCTCCTCCGCAAAACATTTAGGCATGATTTTTCAGTCTGACTTAGGAAACTCTATGCAATATCGGCTCGCTGCCAGAGCGCAGAGCGACAAAGCTCGTCCTTGGACTTTCTAATTATCCATACGAAATGCGACTTAGAATATTGAAATTGCATTCAGCCCAATACAGACGGTAACGAGGAGCACTAATCAACATTTAGACAGTGCCTAATCAAATAAATCATCCATGCAGCCATGTGTTACATCTTTCCTACAACACACGTCTGCGGGGTCATTAATCTAAACTTTACCAACAGCATAGTAGGTTCAACTGGCGCAAATACGCATTTTCCGTTCGCAGTTTGCAATTGTGGAACAGTTTACCTACTCACGTAGTGCAATCTGAAACCATTGACGTTTTTAAAAAAAATCACTAGATGCTCTTATGGACAATAATACTTAACAATATCTTGTGTCATTTTTAACCACTAGACCCGATGTACATTTTCGTCGATCTGGTAAAACAGATTTCTTACCCGCATATCATCTGTGAATCATCTATGAACGTCGAAACGCGTCCCTCATGCATTATTCAATCTAAAAAGCGGAAAGTCTCCTGGGTCCGACGTAATAACCCCGCTCATGTTGTACCAATGTGCGAACTTCCTATACAAACCATTCACATATTTGTTCGATCATTCACAGACAAGTGGCATGATTCCTACCAATTTGAAACGTGGAATAATTTCTCTTATTTATAAAGGAGAAAATCTCTCGATTTTTTAAGTTACCTGTGATTTCCAAATTACTTGTGCGACTCATTGTTGACGATCTAATGAAACATTTCGATAATAATCAATTGCTTGCGAGAAAACAGTATGTATTTAGACGAAAATATTCTTGTTTACGTAATTTACTGATAACGCTGGATGATAGGACACAAGCGGTAGATTAGGGGCAAGCAATTCATGCCTGCTACCTAGATATCTCCCAAGCATTTGATCGTGTTAAACAGCCTACAACTGTAGACATTTAAAAGGCTTGGTATCACCGGAAAGTTGTTGAATCGTTTCCCGACTACTTATATACTGTTTAATCTAACTGCTTATCTTGTTTTATACACTTACATTTTAATTTTTACCATGCTATGTTTAATGTTAAACTTGTTGCTTTTTAGACCATTAAAAACCTTGAATTACCTTGAATGCGCTACAGTTTGTACGATAATGCGGTATTTCCTTGAATGTAATGCTTCTCACATGTGAATTCCGTTTGCAGTCGCTCATCACCTTACTCGTATACAACGTTTCATTCTTTGGTCGGAATCACTTGTATGTGTTCCTTTACAGACTAGACAGCCATTCCTCTAAGATTATCAATTGAGCGCATCGACCCTTCCAAATTTATTTGCTCCGTTTTTGAGCCGATTGAGTCTCAATCTCATTCTCTCTTGTTCTGTGCAACCTGACACTCTCGCAGTCAATGACTTTGCCCGAGTCCAGGCTGGTGATCCTACGTGCATACTTGCCAATTTATGGGATTCTCTTGATTGATGATGAAGTAGAACTTCCCTCAGCGTTTCACCCTCTTGAGCACAAAGACTGCTCGACTATCAACATTTCATTATGCCCATTGCTGCTAAGGTTTGGAAAACTAACCGGTATATTTCAGCCTGTTGGTAAACCATGCAAACCCACTCCACGCTTTAAAATGAAGACATTTGTTTCAATAACAAGCATTCGATCTATTGGAAAAAATAAAGCGTTCAGTTTTTATGTACATAGCAATGTTAAAGATGAATCAATGTTGAGAAACAAATCCCGAATTCAATGTAATATCACAGTTTGTTATTTTATGAGTAAGATAGATGCGAGTCGAATTGCAAGCGGTGAGAGCAGGTAACAGAGCGCTTATTAGTTTGGTCGCCTTTTCAACGAAAAATCCAAAGCTTCGTCTTCGCCTGTTTGTGTATCAGATGAATGTGTCTGATGTATTGCCTGTACTGGTGGTGGAGGTGGTTGTTGTTGTTGTTGTAGAGTTTGCATCGTGTCTATCGCAGATCCGATAATTCGTTGTTGTTGCTGCTGCTGTTGTAATTGTAACAACAAATTTGATAGTTGACCTTGCAACAACATCTGCGGATCCGTGTACGCTATCGGAGCCGGGTTCGCTAGATTCATTTGAGGTAGCCATACAGAAGGATTTGGTTGTATGTTCCTCGTGGCATTGCGAAACATTTGATCCAATATCGCGTTCATGTAAATGTTGTAGTATTCTCGGTAGCGTTGTAAAAACTCCTCCGTTTGTGATTGCATCAATTGTTGATTGAGCAGCAGACCCGGTTGACTGGGTGCAGCGATTGGAAATTGTTGCGGCTGTTGTATTTGTTGTTGAGGTCGTGACTGTGGCATTGAGAATGCTGACGGAGTTCCAGTATTTCTCGGTATCGAGTTGTTCAAATACTGAACGTTTGTATCGTTGTAGGCAGTGTTCCCGGAGCTTACGGCTTGAGAAGGTCCCGGTGATGTGATGTTGAATGCTGTTTGCTTTCTATTGATTGCGTTGTTTCCGTTCTCCAGTTGAGTCGAAGTGTTTTCTGGAAACGACAACATTATGACTGTAAAGTTTTTTTTCGAAGATAACTGGTTACTAAAATTATAAAAGTCATGCTTAAATCTACTTCGGCATTACATGACATTTCAATCGATCAGAGAAGCTACGGTTTAATAATACATTATTATTATTTAAAGAATGCGACGCACTACAATTGATCTAATGTAACCTGCTTGACAAGTTGATATTTGTTTCTTCCTCTTATTGATAGAAGCAGAGGGAGCTATTACTGTATGAGCTTCATCTATCTATTCGTTGATTTTGTACGCTATTTCGCTACATGAATTGGCTTCGCCATCATAATCGATTAATTACATCAACACTATTGTGGTTCTTGAAAAAGCCAACAGCTTTTGTGCTTCTCCGTTTTCTAATCCACCAACGTCCGAATTTTAGAATTTCATTTATGTTTTCATCTACTTACTATTTATAAGTAGTCATATTATTTTTATCAGCAAATGCACTCACTTTGATGCGTCCTCATGTGTGTTTTCATCGAACTTTCTTGCGCGTAGCTTTTGAAGCAGATGGAACATGAAAATGGCTTCTTGCCTGGCAACAAAAATAATAACAAACGAATAATAATTTGGTATACATGATTGTCAAACTTCCTCACACCAATATTCGTAAATTCGTTTATTATTTATGTACAATTTATCTCGTGGGTGTAATTACAAACGAAATTAGACAGGGTTTCACAGTTAGGCAATTAACGTGGGCTGAGCTGAACTCGTATCGATCACCTTTAGTCAGTCTATAGAAAAAATGGTGATTTGAGACCGCAGTAAGATCTTGTCGGCAGAAACACTATTGTGCTCAAGCCGAGTAATTATCGCAATAGTAATTGACATAAATTTACTCATTCGATAAAATTTATTATTTCTATATTTCGCCTTGGAAATTGTACAGCTATCGGCGAACGTTTATAATAAACTTGCATGCTCTGTCAGATTAAGAATGTAATCGTGTCATACGTTTTACTACGCAGGTAACTTCGCGTCTAATTCATTTGCCATAGCTACTTATCTGCAAGCTGAAACACAATCAAGTCTCACTACCGTTGTCAATAACTTATATCTGTCTAATAATATGCAAACAGACGGTATCTTAACACATGGGAAATCTATAACTGCGTAGCATTTTGCTTAGTTATATTAATTATGACTAAGTCAATTTGTATTAGCACGTCTCAAGTTTTGCACATTCTGCAATACCTTGTGGGTTATCTTATTCTCTAGTTCTGAATGAGGCGTTAAAGAGTGTCTTAGCAATTCTCAATTTTCGACTCAATGACTATTTTAAACACCACACTCAGATAAGTAAACAAAATGCATTGTTGGCAGTGCTGATAACGAACCTGTGTGTGTAACCTCGTGAGCCTTCAAATTGCGCTCCGTTGCGAATCCACGGTCGCACACGGAACATCGAAATGGCCATTCCCCGGTGTGAATGTACTCATGCTTCCGTAAATCTCCCGGGGTGACGAACGCCTTTGGACAAACGCTGCATTGGTGTCTTCTTGTCTGCAGGAGGGAGTAAGGATGTTGTAAAGTAAACGATTAAGGAGATGAATCAGTGAGTGAGTGAGTGATTCGGTAAGTAAGAAAAGGGACCCATAAATTTACGATCTATGAGCAGGTGCTTGTACACAGTTTGTCGATCAGACCAAGATGCATTTCGTTAACTGTTTGCATCTGTTCCCTCACATATAAGTTTGATAACATAAATTTGATTGTAGGCGGTTTGTAATTTAAAGTAAACTCGTTGTTCTCATGGTGTTCGCCGAGCAAGTGTTGGACTTTTCGTCATCAAGCTAGATGACATTATCAGCAGAACTTCTTTCGAAGTGACTTATGATTGGTACTCATTGGTTTGTATAAGTTCCGTATGTCCGTTCGCCATCACCCAGACTATATCACCAACATAGATTCATGCTGTTGAAAACAAATAGTAATTGAAGCTAATTCGCCTACTGACCTGATGAAATTTATAAAATGAATGAATTCGTCTTCGTGAACCGATAGTACTCTGCAGTGATTCTTTCACAACGTTCTATCTACTCGTAAGTAGTTTGTTTTCCAATATTATTGTTGAATAATCAATATTGACTGCAAGATTAGAGTTCATTCTTTCGTATGTGTAAAATTATATTGCCGAAACGCAAATGCATCAGAAGCTCGGAATGCTCTCCCAGTTAATTATTATATTTCGACTGAATATTTGAGATTACGTTTGAATCCTGAGTCGCATATTATTTTAAAAATTAAAAAAACTGATGTGATTTTGGTGTGTAAAACTTACATTCGAATGAGTGTACTTGTGAAAGATCAAGTTTGACCCGGCCGCAAAGCGTCTTCCACAAATTCGGCAAACATACGGACGCTGTCCCGTGTGCGTCCTCTCGTGCGTGTTCACTCCGCTGCGAGTGGAAAATCCCTTCGAACAGTAGCGGCATTGAAACGGTCGTTCGCCTGAAATAAGGGATAATCAATCATAAACTTCTGTCAATATCCACAAAACTCGGTTCCCTTTGTAAAATCGATCAATCGCTTACCAGTATGTGTCAGCGTGTGTCGTTTCAACAGCGACGGTCGATCGAACGCTTTCCCACAATGTTCGCACACATGCATTCGACGTTGTCGACGTCTGGTTTGTTCCAGAGTGATTGCTTCTAGAATTGGCATCTTCGGTTCCGATGGCGCGATGGCGATTCTTACCAATCCAGCTTCCTTTTTGTTCCATCGCTTACGATCTGCGATTGGCGTCCCGGTGGTTTGTTCAGAGTCAGAAAAGTCAAAGTTTTCCTGAACTGGTATCAACACGGGTGGAGTTTGAGGCATTTGGGTTTTCGTCAAGGTCGTTTCGGATTTTCGTTTGTGTACCGCCATTGATGCAGGTGTCGATGTGGCATCGGCTCGAGAAATTTTAATCTTGGGGATTTCCTTGCCATTCTGTGAAATAACAACATGTGGTCAATCATAATACCGGACTTTGCTGGGATTTCAAATCTTATATTTGTACCTGAACAAGCCCAGACCAAACTTATGTGTCTATCGGTGTCAAAATCTCGACCAAACAATTACCTAATTGATACTCAGCGTCGTACAGGGCTCACATCGCCGACAACTCGTTTTAAGTGCTAGTCCATCTTACTTCTCACTAACAAATGAGCAAAAACGCCATTTAATTTGATTTCGCATTTGCCATCGATTTACTCTGCACTTACATTTTGTTGCGCTCGCCTGGATTACGTGATGACCTGCGTGATTGTCGATTGTCCTCTACGCGTACCGAGTCCTCGAACGATCACGTAACTTGGTAATCCGCACTAATCGCCGTGACATGATAAGTTCTTCTCGACTACTTCGTGATCAAAACGAACTATCGATGATACTCGAAATTATGTTTTAATTTGATTGAAACACACTGAGGTGTATTGGGTTGATGATTGTTGAAGTCAAAAGCCTAATGTGAGATCAATGAGGTGTGAGAAGCATGTGTTTTCCTTCCGTCAGTGTTGTCAAATCTAGAATGTGGTGGGTGCTCAAGACAAAAGCGTTTGGGGACTCTCTATAATGTTTAGATTCAATATGAAGGAAAACGGTTCGATTGAAGATTGACTCAATGGGTGGAATCTATTATCAAGTGAGATTTTGCCTAGCTATTCGGTCATCGTGTTGTTCTACAGTACACCGTACAGTCGCTGGTGGTTATGCCAACCTTACACGTGCTGGAACATCGCTCCATCCACGGCCTATGTATGTGTGGTCCCAGAGGCAATGAGAACAGAATGCTTTGAAACTATCGAACCAAGATGAATAATGACATCCAAAAATGAATCCATGACGCTTGAACATACGTCCTACTGGAACAGCACATAACCAAGTTGTGATAGTTTATGATAAACAAAAATTGGATTACTAGGATTACAGACTTATTCTACTCCCAAACTTGAATATTTTGCGAATGCTGCCGATCGGTCTGAATCAGCTATTATTCGTCTATAAAACGCATATGTTCATTGAACCCAATGCTTAAAAAAACGAAACTTTCGAGTCTGAGCATTGTTAACCTCCTATCAGACTGACCGCTAGCGTTGTGTCGTTTCGTATTGTCGAGCAGAGAGTAGTTCGACTATGTTAATGCGACACAAATCGATTGACACCATCGGCCTCAGTGGCCTTGTCGGTTCACCACCGGGACCCTATGTTTCGATACAACACGCGCGACAATCATTGCCGTACAATTTCATCATATCGGTTCATTTCTATCCTGAGTGCCGAGCAACATTTAGGAGCAATCGAGAGTGCCATATCTGCTAATTGTAACTATTACGATGTCGTTCGCAAATTGTTTCTAATCGAAAAGCTTTCAAGCACCCCCTTAGTAGTAGTTATCTTGCAACATCATTACAGCCTACGAACCTGATAAAACTTAGCAGAGTGGACTTGCTATTGTATCGTTAATAGCGTAATGTTTCAAATGTACGCACCTGTTGTAAGGCATCCTTTTCCGATTCCGGGCTCGTGTTGTTTGAAGAGGATCCAGAAGACACGGTCATGTAAGTAGTTCCGATACCACTGTCTGAAATGGAAACAGAAATTAAGTTAGAAGTCATCTAGCCTGATGACGAAACGTCCAAGAACAACTACGCAAGCTCGGCGAACACAAGGTGAACACCAAGTTAGAAGTCTGTTCATAAATGAACGTCATGCCGGGATACGTTTTAGTTTAGTGTGTGATAAACTATTGGCTATATTAAACATGTTATTTTGTAGTCTTTAAAATCCATAGCGTGAGTTTCTACGTGTCGCGTGTATCACAATCTATCGTAGCTTCAACTATTGTCTTGGATATAAATTTGCTGGTAAACACAGTAAGAAGTCATCAGTAAAAATATAGTAGAAAGTTTGTCGAACATTGCTGTATTTTAATCGTCTACTTCAATCACAGAAATCTCGTGCGAAGCAGAACCAATTCTTCCCTATCTATCCGAGTACAACATCACACTGATTCCGACTAAAACAATTCATTTCCTCTCACCTTTCATCGAAGCAAACGTTTTGTCGAATTTCATGAGTTCTTTGTCCGTAACCTTTGGTGACGTAACACGCATTCCGTGAGGTTGGGGCGTCTTGCTCAAATCCATTTTGCGATGTACCCTTTATTGAGAAAAATAATAATAATATTATGATAATAATCAGCGGTTTGAAAAAAGATTTAATTAAACATTGTTTTACACAAACAACCGGTAATTAATAAAAGCGAGTCTGCCCGTAATTGTCTAGTCTATTATTATTATTGTTGGGGATGTTAACTTTTTACCACCACCACCACCCCCGAGTGTCTCTGTGTGAGTAAGGTCAAACATTGGTTGCTAGGATCATCACGGCTAATTTGAAAACGCAAATTCCCTAATTACGTCATTTGTGAGTGGGTAATTAGTTGAGGATGCAATTATGCTAGAAAAGGTCGTTTGTCTCGTTCCTGTTTGAAATCGCACTTTCGTTCAAATTCACATTGGAATCTGCTTCACACTAGCTTCTAGGTTTCAGTGACTTCAATGCATGGTGGGAGATTTCAATCAGCTGATCGATCACGTGAGTAAAATAATCGATCACGACGGACGATTGAGTAATGTTCACCCGGGCGTGTGCATCTGTTTCCACTTCCGTCAAACGAATGGACGTGCTTTCGGGGCGCACAGTCAGCTGACTGACTGGTCGTGGTTTGACGAGAGAAAAAACAACAACACGCACATGTTTTGTTTGATGCCTTCCCACCCATGATTTCGGTTGCGCAATTCACACCTCATTGACTGACGTCTGGTGGAGTAACCATCACATACAAATAAAAATCCTCGGTCGGTGTGCCTTGTTAAACTGGACAGATGTGTGGAACGCGATTTTGCGGATGATTGGGAAACATAGCCCCTGGGATGAGTAGTTCCAGACACATTGGACAATCTCGCATGGAAGGTTTTGAACACGTAAGGTCTCGTCGATGGTGGAGGAGGAGTATTATTACGATCGTGAAAGGCTTGTGTGATTACAAGAAAACGGGAAGTAAATAGACCCAGAATTTGTCCGCATTTGATTCGCATTGTTAGCGAAAAAGTGTAAGCAGCAACAGAGGGTTTTCTAAACACATGTGCACGATTATTTTATCGGTAGTTCCATAAGTTGTGTGACTAACTAACTGCGCTCTATGTGAGTAACCACACATCCTCAATGTTTGTGCGTATTACAGTTTGTTTCAGCAACTTATCCCATTTCTCTAACGAGAAGTACACTTTCCAACATCACGAATAGCTGTCGTTCATGTAAATGATTCAAGCGTCACTAGATTACAGCTTCCCACAGGAGAGTGTGACAGATGTCTCCTGACCAGGTGCAACTTGCATGCCGCAGCCAGCAGCTGGCTCGGTTTTACCAGAAGTCAAATTTCGTATCAACCCTCAGGTGCTAAACAGCGGGAGTCCCGTCGGAGAGAGCTAATATCGCTGATGCAGATAACGTGAGACTCCCGTGGTGCTTCAACTGACTCGATAAATGTTTCAATCGAAGCTGTTCTTGCCTTCATCGTGAAATGCACTTTGTACATATAACCCTAGTTAAAAATCATCGAGTGTGTGAGATTTCCGTGGACACATTCTCAATGTGGGTTAGAATATGATTGCGGTTTGCTGTCTCGTCAAACAGTTAATAATGATTCACTACTTAGACCGAGTATACGTTTCCCTGTCTTATGTATTTCGGTTGGGGAGAAAAAGCTCACCAACCTGGTAGGTAAATGCTTTTTAGGGACATGTCACACACCCCAACACTATGCAACGAGCAACACATTCTAGTCTGCAACATCACAAGCTTAATCGTTTTAAATTAACTCCAAACATTTTGTGATTATCTGATCGGTCTTCTTTTCTATCGGACGGCATCATTTACGTCATGCGAAAGCTCCCTTACAATCTTCGTTCCTTGAACCATCTAGCTTCCTCGTCCTTATCTTGAGGAGGACACTGAATTTCGTCAAACGAGAGTGACAATACTGATGCTTAGAAACCATTGATAAATCGGACTCGTAAAAGGAATCATAATGTTCGAACACGACAGCACAGAATAAGCCCCGATCAAGACGCACATGAATGAGCAACTTAATATGTTACTTTTTCGTTTCTGGCTATTTGCTGTAAATAAAGTGAAGACACTAAAATTCATTTCAGAGAAGGTTGAACCATCGAAAAGCGGTAAACGGTCGGATGCAAGTACAACTTTGTGCACTAATTTTCTACTGCTTCAAGGCTCGCTGAGTCTAATGTTACTGTCGCCACTTGATGACGGCAAACAGACGGAGATCCGGTTTTGGTTTTTAAGTACTGGATATGTGAGCAACACCTTACAGTGGTATCTACTTTACAATCAGTATATCTCAAAGCCCAAGCCTGGTTTTTAAGTGCAATTTGAGGTATCCTTGGGAAATACTTGAGCAATTCCAGATCAGTCAATGAGCCTATTATACAAACCCGTAGACGTTGCAGAAGCGATTGTAGCTCCAACAAGAGTCCGCCTCTTAAAATATCTAAGATCTGTGGTGCATTGGTAAGCGAACAATCAGAATATGCTACGTATTTGAAGATAACGCTTACTGAAATGTATGCAGAAACAAAGGTCTAGGAATTAACCTTTCATCACGAACTTTGTAAAATAAAATTCAAAAATTGTTTAAGACTTCCTCAGCCGTTGTCATTACGACCTATGAAAGCAATCCCGTCAATGGCAAAACTTTTTCAATCGACGTATACAAGCTTATTGCCAATATTAAACCTCAAATAATTATCTAACAATTCATGCTTATTAAAATGTAAGCTGAACTTCATTCACAAATCCACCCGATGGGTTTTCGGTTTGAAATTCAAACCTTAATGTTCTCATTTACCCGGTTGCTAGGTCGACAAAAAACGTTATCAGTACGATTAGCTCAATCATCGTTCAACCGAGTTCAGGTCACCTGTATCACATTTGCTGACGCAATCGCAATTTCAGCCAGGCTGATATCAATCGGTTGCTGGTTACTATGCCGATTGTTTGAGAAGGCTTTTTCGCGTTCAGTCGTTATCGGGTGTGGCGTGTGTGAAACACCACTTGTTACCTGGGTGTTATCACCAACGGAAAAGCAACCGACCGCCATTCAACGCGACAACGACACCTCCGTCCTTTGTAATTAACTCGAGCGAGATACAACCCGGGAAGGGGTGTCATATGATATGGGTGCTGCGTTTGTTACCATTATGAAATCACGTGAGCAACGTGTGCTCAATAGCAAAACGAGACGAATAACCGCAAAGTCAAACGTTTGTCTCCGAGGTTGTACCTATGATACTAAGAATCTGAGCGCTGCTCACTCTTAGTAGAGCATGTAATCCGTTGCAATTGCATATACTCCCATATATAAAGCACAATCTGTTACAAACCAATGAAGTGTCCAATACGCGGAAGGGATTAAGGAACAATGAATAAACGTACAACGAATTTATTGTTTGTTTACCTATTGAGTTTTTAATAGTTTGTGTTCAGAACGACAGTTAATGTCAATGAGAAATAGAAATGATTTCATTTTATAGCCAGTGTTGCAATGTATTTTGAGTCATACATACCCCTCTTCCTCTTGCATACCATCCAGGCAACCTCCCCCGTACAACCTTGGCTAGATCAGAAGTAAGCCTGTTCAAGGCACTCTTCCAAGTGAGGGGCTAACCACTAACCACTTTTTAATAGTCTATATCAGCTGCACATTATCGCTCTGCGTGGTATAATGCGCAGTACGTACCCCAGCCAGTGAAGACGACGTCGGTTTGTCGGTCACCCTAATAATACAACACATTTGGTATATTCGTGCAGTCCGGAAGCAATACATTTCAAGTCGAATCGCTTATTATAATGGAAACAATCTCTAATATTTTATGCTCCGTGAATCTGATCAAAGTCCCCTGCACCTTTAACCACAAGGCATTAAAAACCGAATTGTAGAACCCGTCGAATTGCGTAATCTACGGAGTTTCCCTTAGACCAATTAGGGTCCATGGTTGAAGGCTTGGCCATCAGTCGCTTGTAGGCGATAACTGCTAATGTATCATTGTTACACTAACTCTTGTATCGAAAGTGTAATCGATGCCATGGATTGACCCTTGGGTAGAAATTTTAAACCACACCATATGGACAGCAAAATGCACACCGCAACGAACCTCACTCTCGAATGATGGTCATCTCACACAATCAATAATAACTTCCAGATTCTACAGTAAATGAAACGAATTGGGGCTCAACTGCAAACTAATTTTCCATAAATTTAGTTAATAAATTGCAATGTTATACTTGCACTGTGTAAATGATGGGAATGTGAGCACCACAATAATTTGGTTAGTACATGCAGTTTCGAAATGCTTACAATAAAATAAGTGCCAAATTAATAACATGAACGCTATTACAATGAGTCGGATCATATAGATATCGACAACTTCTAATAAAAAGTCATGTCATAGAACATTAATGTAACGAGCGATATTAAAACCAACAATAGCAAACCAGTGACTTACCTAGTTCTTCCGGGTGACTTATCGGCGGCTGTACCGTTGGTTCGTTATGCGAACGTCTGAAAAATCTCTGGTTTAAAAAACCACGCTACCCCATGGTAATCGTTGCTGTGACCAATACGGTGTCCATTCGGTCGGGCGTTGATTGGTCAATTCGAACATGACCGTTAAGCGTTCACCAAAAGTGCGTGCGTACAGTGGGCTGAGAACGGGACGTTATCTGATTGGTTGACGCATAGCGCGCTGCAACGGCTGCTACCCCCTAGCGCTGGAGTGGTATAGCTGCGTTTGGGTTAACGGGGCTAGGGAAGAACCTGGCTAGGGTTTGCATCGCGAATACTACTTACGTTTATTAGTAGTTATGCAGGGCGGTCTAATAGGAACAACTCCGATTATGTTTAGTTGTTCAACACAAATGAAAAATAGTAGATATCGACAGAATTCAATCAATTCAAATTGACATGGCAAATTACTAAATCAAAATTATTTTGTCACGTTGATTCTTATGGCTAATTCATGAATAAGTTGCATGCGTATGCAATTTTGAGACCTAGATCTGGGCCAACCATATCCAGGATATTTTAAAACACCACGTGACAGCAATCGATAACGTGCAACTCGAATTCGATCGCTATTGGAGAGCACAGCCCAGCTGATGTCCGTCAGTTCATTACCGCCGCATGCGTAAGTAGCACGACATCTGAGGTTGTATGGCATAGTCGAGTTTGAGCCCAGGGTGTTTGCAGCTTCTCAGTATCTACAATGTGAATGTGTAATATTGATTATGTTAATAATGTATTTACAAATGCTTCAATTAATTCGAATTACAATATTGACCTTGTGACTGACGGGAATGTGGAGATCATGTGGCATTCAAAAATGCAAATGATAATGAACTAAATACACTATCGAGCAAATTATTCTCTGCACACCCATCAATAACTCAAACCTCACGTGGGCAAGGGGGGGCTATTATCCCCAATGTGAATAGCGGCCTTTTTTCTAAAGTCGGATTGGAGAGCAGCCTTGAGTGTGTGATACAATTGTCAACATTACGTTACTCTTCGTTCACGATTTCAGAATTCGGCATTTTTCGACTACACAATCTTGGAGTAACGAGTGACTCAGTGCATTCTGCTTGAAAACGTGTCCTTCATTATCATCGTTGGTAAGTGAACAAAGGTCTGTCTTCAATCGGACGACATTCGTTTAAATAGTAGTTTAACGCCACGTCTGAGAGCATAACATTTGAGTTGAATGATTTTATTGAGCCACTCATTGAAGAAAACAATTTCCAATGGTTTACAATATTTTGAATACCGCAAATCACCTTCTACAAGGCTTATTTAATCTACGGGACTCGCATAAGACAAGAGCGCACACATTTAACTGTCCCTCACTCGCGACTCAACTGTAGACCACATTTTTTGCCGTGCGAGTTTGTTTTACTTGGAACAATCTACCAGATTATGTTGTAAACTTACCAAACCAGCAAACTTTCAAGAGAAGCCTTGATGCCTATTTGACCCTAAACCCGTGCATCGAAGAAAACTATACATCGTGACACCATGCATCTACATTTGTCATCCCACCAATCGAAAACAATTTCCTCCCTAATGATTATTACCTGATTGTTGAACTGCTCGGAAAGTAACCAAATCCTGTTTTCGCTTGTTATATTATTCGTCGTTCCCATATTATTCTGTGGTTTTTGTGATGCTATATGCTTTTTCGACCATTACAATTGAATTGAATTGAACTGAATGATTCTCAATTGGCGTCTTATTCTTGTTAGTTTCCGTCTAGATAGTATGAAGTTACAATTTTCAAACTCTTCTTGGGCGGTCGGTTAGAAAGAAAAGCATGACAAGCAAGCGTGATGTATGAATTCGTTAGCGGGAATGTGAGTAGTTGTTTTGTATTCGTGGATTTGTGTGTGTCGTTGCCGATGCAGTGTAAAATTACCTCGATTTATATGGGGAATTAGTCGAACTGAATTACCACTGCAAGGCGACCGTGTTGTCAATATTTAATAAACAAACTTGGTGAGCGGCAATTTTGAATTTGATATCAAGTCACTGGGACCGAGAAGACCAGTGCTTTTCCCGGGCTTCGTTGACAAGATGCTCCGTGGATGATTTGATTTCACCCAATGGACAAGGCGCTTGATTTTCGCAGTCATTTCCCCAAATATTGTTGGCACTTTTTTTAAATCTCGGTACGGTGGCGATCTGTTTTGAGAATCCCGGTGGGATTTCAACATGGGCTCTGCCACCGGGAATGATTAATAATGATGATTAATAAAATGAATTGATTGCAATTCAAATCGATAATCGCCAGTTGATGCACGCTCAATCCACGGAGAAAATGGGCGTACCTCGGTCAAGCGTTAATTTAGTTGTCCTACCACTCACAACGAAGATCTCTCTTACATTAGAAAGAATAACATGGAAAATATTGTTGTAGTAGCTCGATGATAGGAAACATGATGCAAACCAAACAGCATCGCAGTGTTATTACGGATGCATAACCAACGCGCTTAGAATTGAGCCACGTAGAGTGTCGCTCACACAGAATCTAAGCATAAGGGCTATGAGCAAACGCCTGGTTGCAGTGCTTGAAGCAGTGCGACAAACTAAAGTAGAAGGTAATGTTGGGTGCTAAGATGTTGGACCGAGTAACTTTGCATGTTGCCATAGTGACGAGAGTGGTAATGACTCACTCACTCAGTCCTCTCCGTGCCGGGTGGCACATGAGGCGAAGACAACCCCACGCCAGTGGTTCCGGTAGGCCGCTGCTTCCGTTGCCGTCTGCACCGTGAATCCTTGTGCATATAGTTCGCGTTCCAACGTTCTGCGCCAAGTCTCCTTGGGTTTTCCCATTTTTCGTTTACCTTGCGGAAGCCAGTGAATGGCTACCTTCGTATGCGAACTGGCATCCATCCTGCAGACGACCGGAACATCTCCACCGTCGTCTTTTCAATACGGTAGATACCACCTCCAGACCAGTTTTTCGCAGGAGCTCTTCATTCGAAATGGTTAGAAAAATAATGTAGTGCGGTAGACGACGATGATGATGATGATGGTGGTGGTTAGGATGAGAAGGAGGATACGATTAACAGATTTAATGTTTTCTTGTAGTATTTGGTTTTACTGTTGCTTAGAAGCATCTGATCTGACGATGACGGGTTGACGTCAAAATGTCGATAAAAACGGGTAATGTGACAAAATTTGGCTGCAGAATAAATAGACGTTATGACACCTGGTGCAGAATCAACCATGATTACTTAAATTGTAAGCTACCACTTATTCACCAAATCGCGTTACTCCAACACGACAGACAATATGGGACTTGCTCCGATCACAATGCTCTGCCATCGAAACATTCCGTCATACATAAAAGTATTCACCTTACGTATCCTGATTCATCATACCCTCGTAAATCAATCATTCACACGACGCCCTTCTCTTTAGCAATGCGACACCAGATGGTCCCATCTACACGGAATTCCACGAACCCCATTCCCAACCTCCCCTCATCGGGTGAGATTGCGTCATCCGGCTAGTTAAGACGGCAGCTGGCTAATTATGTTTCCCACCACACACACAGGATGAGGGTTATGTCACTTTGCAAATCTGATACTTGACGTTTTATTGAATTTCAAAGCTGGCAGGCAAATTTTATTCCTTCCCTTTATGTGTCCACAACCGCAATCGCCAGCGAACGTATGTACGGGCGGTATTGTGCCCCCCGTCCACCCTGCACACATACACTCGCATCATATCCTTATTCATGCATGAGTGCTACTGGCTCAGACAGATTAGCCGTAAGGATAGGTCATCATGATTAATAAAACACGGGAGTGTCTTGATCATTTTGGGTTTGAAAAACTCTCAAGGTCATTTCAAGGCTATCGAAAATTGTGGTCAAATATTCGCGATGGTTTCTCGCAGTTTGTTTATAGAGACTGGGCTACAGTCTCAAGGAACGAGTAAGCTGTAACCGGTACGGTAAACAATCTTTATGAAGCATCGAACAATACACAAGATTTAAGATTCAAGATTCAAGATTTATGGTTGAAAAAGCAATTACTTTACAATAACCATGCAGTTGAACTATAGGTACAAGTGTATATGTGTATATGTGTAGAAAAATTTTAAAATCAAAATAATTCTGGTAACGATAGATTATAAATAGTTCGGGGCATAATTTGGATTGGCTCTCAGGAAATCGTCCAGTTTTAATTTAAATATAGAAAAACTGTTTGAGCTTACCAAATTGGCTGGCAGGGAATTCCAAGCGAAACAAATACGCACAGAATGAAAATACCTGCGGCAGTTGTGATTGGAGTGGGGTATTTCCAACTTGCAGTTGTGACCGCGGTTGTTGCTGGATGTTCGTCGGTGAAATAGTATATCCACAGAGTATAGGTTTCCACCCATCAATTACGAAGAATAGGACTATGTCTTGCTTATCTCGAAGCGGTGGAGAGATGGGAGATAAAGCTTGAAGGTTAAAGCCATCGAATGTTAAGAGTTGTGATCCAAATCCAATTCTGGTTTTTGTGTAGCATAGGCGTTACATTTTTAACAAGCAATATTTTCGTATGTGTTACTTCGTGTATGTTACAGCGAAAATAGAATTATAAAATTTTATACGCACGTTAAACAATCGAGCTGACGACATTTTATTGTTCCTTTGAAGGGCACTTCCAAATCCCAGATGAAGATTATCGACCGAGTCTAATAGACTGATGAATACGTTTTCGTGAGAAAGGCTCTACGTATTCCGTAAACAGTCAAACAAGAGAATTGTCCAACAGTTTGAGGATGTCCTTTTCGGTATCTCACGTCAACCTCTTCATTACTCATATAATTAAAGTGGAACATTAACGAGAATGTGATTAATGGCAAAAGCAATATCTGGAAAAGTATGAATGAGCTTAAACATCACAATGGCAATCAGCTTAAGGACCTGCTACCCCGTCAGATACCAATTCACCTGCTCTTGTGGCGCGAGATACATTGACTGTACGGCACGGAAACTGGCAAAGCGAAAGACTGTATATGACCTTAATTGGCTACACAAACATTTTTCCAGAAAGATGAACATTTCGATTCTCGCCCATTTGGTCGTCACGGGCCATTGAGGGAATCCTAAGGAAGCATTCTCGGCGGTTTACATAGTTCCCCGGAACGTGTCACGAAGACTCAGCTGGGGCGGCTGAGGCAACAACCATCAAAATATTTGTCGACCTAAACGATTCATTCCGGATCTCTTATTCCGTTGACCAACAATGATACCGATCGAACAATTTTAAGATGTATCACGTGACCATGATTTCCATTTAATGCTTGATATTGTTCACAATCATTGTCTACGTTTCACGGTTCTTTTGAGTGTATCTTAGTGCTTGACGTGAATTACCAAACCGGATATTCTTCGCTCAAATGATGTCTTTTACTCATAAAAATCGAAATGTTTGTCAAGTTTTGTGAAGTATAAGGTTCTGATATTGAAAAATTACAGCGGATTTGTGTGTTACTTCTAAATTACTTAGCATAAAAGTGATACTTGCATGCCACTGTTAAATTGGATTCGTACGAAGAACCACGATGTTCAAATGAAGAATCACAGAGTGATTCTTGGCCAATCGCTCAAGATGCTCAAAATGACCAATGTATTGTAGTATTCACATCCACAGCACTTACACTCCACGATCGGTTTCTGGTAGTTTGCCGTCATCAGGTGCTGGGGATGCGAGCCCCACAATACGTTGGTCATTTTGAGCTTCTTGTGCGCTTGGCAAGGAACCACTTTGTGAATCTGTATTTGAACCTCGGGGTTCTTTGTAAGAATCCTTTAAAACAGTGTCATACAAGTATAACTTTGTTTACCACTTTACCACTTTTTCAAGGCTCACTGAAACTGATGATACCATCTCCACATGACGAAGGCAAATAGTCAGAAACCGGTTGTGGTGTGTTAGTGCAAGGGATGTGAGAACCAGAATAGATAAAACAGTTTCACATTTATCGAGATTCGGTATTCCCTTTTACGCTTATTGAAAGGATCTTATTAGCGCTTTGTAATCTATCGGTGAACGATTCTGTATTAATCTCTATTCACCTATTTCGTGATACTCGTTCTTACTGTACAAAAAACTCGAAACATTGTTCACTATAGCAACACGTTGAATCATTCGAAACGAATTGAAAACCCTCCATTTGGCCTTTGGACCTCACAGCATCCAAGTGACGTTCAGTGAGTCAATTACCTTGTTGCTGCAATTTGCTCACACACACACCACAATCACTACCATGAACTTTACTCACCACTAATCATCCGCCCTAGCAACGTGTGACCACCAGCCAGTGTCACACTTGACCGGCTGATAATTGTGGCGCACCGGTACGAAGTGGGTGTGATAAAGTCGTGGTTGATACGCGAGCAATGAATCGTTTTCACATTATCAGTTTAATCGGGTTAGGTCAAACTCGGTCATTGCTGTGCCGTCACATGCGTGCCATGACAACCAAACACTTTCGCATTCTCTCTTGGCCCCTTGTTTGCCATCATTCTTGTCGATTTGATGAGCAACATTAATCGCTGTCGGATTGAGCACAGCGGGATACACTGAAAGATCACTTGGTGAATACTACTCAGCTGAACCAAAATATTCATTTGCATGCTTTTCCGTCACACACACACCCCCACGACCGGTTTCGTGCTGTTTGCACTCATCAGGTAGGGACAGTAAGATCAGGATTAATGGATCAGGGCCTCTCGTGCGTTACAACTTTCAACTCGTCGATGGTCTCCATTTTTCTGACCACACATGACCAACGACACGGAAATATACATCTAATCTTTACCAAAGTGTATGTTAGTTTGCATATGGGCTTCAATTTGCTGTTCAAATTGTGAGTAAATTTCTCGGTAGTTACAACCAACTACGAGTTATTTAGTCACCGTATACTGTGACTGTATAATGATGAGAATAGCGGTGGTAAATAAAATTGAATCTCCAGGCATGAGGAGCCAAATGATGTTTTTACTAGGTGCTTTCCAAGGTTTAGTATGTGAGAATGTGAAAGCGTTTGTTGAAAAATGTCATGCTAATCCCAGGGGAAATTTAAAACATGTGAATGTTGAAAAGCATGTAGCACTGTACACTTTCTTATTAAGTGACTTTGTGGATTTAGGGAGCACCCAAAGCCTCGAATTGTTCCAGACGATAGGAGAAGTGCCAGGTCGAATAGCGCGCGTTGATGTGCTCAAGTGTTTTGTCAATCCAACTGAATGGAACTCATGATTACGTGAAACGATTGCAGCAGAGGACAAAAGATGCTTGACTAGACTAAGCACATTTTCTGCTGCATGAATTTAGCATGCTTTTTTCAACGGATACATCATTTCCCGGTCATGGGAACATCGTTCGAACACCATTTGCTATTACTCGTATTCTTCGAAGCATATTCACCCTACCAAGTCCACATCGACTTTATGTCTGTACAATTGCAAACGTCGTATTCCGAGAGTTTTGCTTCAGAATTAATGGAAGCAGATCACCTTTGTGGTACCTAGGCGCCTCTTTACACAATGTGAGATATTTCGTCATTGAATCTAGCTAGATGAAAGATATAGGTCTTAGCTTTAGGATCTCATCGCACTGGAGCTCCTTAGACTGCAGTATTCGACCCTCTGTAAAACTAATACTCGCGTCTCCAATGTCCATAGCTAGAGTAAAACACTGGGATTGTAAGAGTACTCTACTATTGGTCAACTACATCGATTTGATCGAGTAACTTTGATCCGCTCTCACGGTCAGTTGACCAAATGCTGTGTTCGTCAGACTTAAATGTTTTGAAGTATAAAACCTACCATGAAGTGTTTGACGTTAGCCTTTTACTACGAAGAAGGAGTACGATACGGCTGATGAATTAATGAACAACAACCTGGCACTTAACAAACTGTAATAAGTGGTAAATGATTGTGAATAGCTGAGAAAGTTGCCGGAATGACTTCACATTCCCAGTCGTAGCGATGCGGACGATGAAATCAATGTAAACTATTCAGGTCCGGATCCTCGATAGACTTCAATCGAGGGACACCGGGAACAAGACAGCTGGCGCGTTGACAAGTGGTCCTCGGCATATTTTTACAGAACAAACTGCCGAAAGTCTCAAATTTGGACAGTCACGAGGTCCATGAAATCAATGAAAGGGATTTTTTATATTAACGAACTATAAACTGAAAAATTTGGTGGGCAAGTTTGTGATGCTGGTAATGACCTTGAAAAAATGTCCCCATCACACGGCGAATTTGAGTCGTGTTCAAAGTATTTAACTGTACCCAATTTCAAGTTTCCATCAAACGCTCATGATAAATTTTAGTGCTGTTTTCTCTTCATCAGTGGAAGCAAAAAGATTAAGTTTTATTGCTAAATCGTTTCATCTTAATATTAGACAATATCGTTTTGACGTTATGCTCAACAGGGCTGTTTTTGTTCATCAAGTCTAGTGTAAGATGGTCAGCGGGAGACAAGGTGCTACTCGAAAAAGCAACTCGAAGGAGAACAAATATGGCGTATTGATGTTGCTTTGTGATCCGAGTAAAACTTTAATATTTACATGGTTAATCTGATTAGATCAAAGCAATGAATTTATCCCATTTCTAACAATCAACCGCAATACGCTGTAACGTTTCGTTTGCTTAACTCCGCCAAGGACGGTCCCAAGCCCGTCTGAGAAAGGAGGAGGGTTGGGCTTAGGGCTAGCAACCCTATCCCGTAAAACCTACATTGCTTCGGAAACGAAGACAACAGATCCGTGGCTCGGTCATGTATGCAGGATGGATCCCAGTTCGCATACGAAGGTAGCCATTCACTGGCGTCCGCAAGGTAAACGAAAAAAGGACGGCCCAAGGAAACTTGGCGCGAACGTTGGAACGCGAACTACATGCACAAGGATTCACGGTGCAGACAGCAACGGAAGCAGCGACAGACCGGAACCACTAGCGTGAAGTTGTCTTCGCCTCATGTGCCACCCGGCACGGAGAGGAGGGACTGAAGGACGGAGTGAGGAGTTTCGTTGCTTTGTAATCATTAGGCAGATAATAGCAGGTGATAATAAAATGCCATGTTTATCAAGACTAGCGGGTATGTCAAGCGGAATGCTTTTAGCTGCAATCGACCACACGAATGGGCTGCGATGGGTAACCTTAATTGACACTTGCGCTTAAACATTGTCCCCCTTTTAATAGGGAGAATCAGAGAAAGGAGGCATCAGCATCGGTAACTAAAGCCCTCACCCCATTCGAATTGATTTAATTTCATGAAAGCTAATGGTTCGTCACCATTCGGAATAATGCTAACAGTGTTGGTTCGTTATGTACCGTGATTACTGCTCAGGATTCAAGAATGTATGGTTAAAAAGTTAATACTTTACAACACCACAGGATTACGGTATGAATGAAAATGCCAAAAATATAAAGTATAAAAGGAATAGAGAATATCAAATGTAGGGCTCACGAATGATGTTCTTTTGTGTGTGCAAGTCCGATTTCGCTTTGAACACCGCCAGTCAAGGAGAGTTCACCACATGCTGGGGTAAGGAATTTCAAAGAAAATGGTGCTGACAATCAATACGGGAACTTGGGACGTAAAGGGATAAGGTATGTCCGGGTGTCACTTTCCCATCACACACATCAAGCAAGTGTTTTCGTGGATGTCCTTTAGGTAGACACAATTCACTAGGTCAAAATAAGTCGCCGTCGATCCTCCTTTGGTAAAGCGCATTAGACCCAGAAGACATGGCAAATATTTTCGGTGTACGGAACATTGCGAAGACCCATCACTAACTTTGTTGCTCTATGATAGATTTTATCGAAGAGAGCAATATCCTTTCGCAGCCAAGGAGCCCAGATCTATACCGCATACTCCATCGTAGGGCGAAGGTAGACATTCATTATCCTTGGTAACGTTACCAGAGAGAATCTTCCAAATATTCTTCGAAAGATACCTAACAATCGGTTGGCTTGTAGATTTATATACTGGCAGTGCACCGTACTCTTCCGGTTTTCAATAATCCAACGAACTCCATGTTAAGTTTTCAGTTCCCAATCGATATGTCGAAGGAACATTCTTGCCAAGGTGGAGCATCTTACTTTTCAGTATGTTGAAAATCATATCATTCATGGCCGCCCAATTTGACACGTTGTCCAAATCCATTTGCAGTTTCTCACAATCATCTGTAGAACTAATTTGCGTCCAAATTTTCATAGCATACGCGAACAGGACCATTTTGGTTTACATGAGTGGGTAAGTCCTTTCTATATATATATATTAGAAAGAGGAGTGGGCCTAGCACGGATCACTTCAGGACTCCGCTGGTGGTTTTTAACTTTCGGGATAACACTCCGTTTACTTTAACTCGGGCGGTAGTCTGACAGGTAGTCGCACAAACATAAGATGAGTGGTTCACATATTCCTAAACGCAGCAGTTTTCGAAAAAGCAAATGGTGATTGACTCTGTCAAAAGCATTAGAAATGCCTAAGTTACAAACGTGAATGCAAGAACTTCTATCCAACTCCTTCGTCCAGTCGTCTAATGCTATGAGAAGATTTGTGATACAAGATCGGTGAGATCGAAATCCATTCTGCGCTGGCGAAAACAAATTCTGCGATTCAAAGTGTGCAACCACAGATTACCGTGTGTTTCTAAATTCAAGGATTTACTATCTGCCTTGAGCAACACTCATTCAATTACGAAAATTAATGGTTGAAGAAATTCGAGCTGGGCAAAAACACAACTACCCGGATTTGACGTGTTGTATAAGTCGACTCGTTGTATAAGTCGACCCCCTAAAATTCGACGGAAATTTTCGATGTTATGATATATCCTTTGTATAAGTCGAGCTCAATTGTTTCATTATCTTAAACTTTAAAATTCAACCAGAAATATGCGAAATTTATTGACTAAATGTGTTCAAATTCGCGAGTTTGTAGCGAGCGATCTATACGCCATTTTTAATACTATTAACTTTTTAACTATGTGATATTACGCGCCGAGAGAGACTAACAGCAATGAACACTCTTAGAAAGCGGTTTATTTTTTGCTAAGAAACAATACCGTAAATTAGAATTATAAAGTGCTTACATAGAGTTCAAAATCCGTCTTCATCGTCACCATCTTCATCGTCGTCACCGTCTCCATCTTCATCGTATCCAAGAAGCTCGTTCCATTCATTTTCGTTTAGTCTGTCGTCATAAAGGGCATCTTCTTGGTCTTCTCTATCCTCAGTTTCCTCCTGCTCTTCCCAGATAAGGTCGTCATCGGTCCCATCGAGAGCGTTGGAAATGCAGCATTTCTTAAAGGAGCGTTCCACAGTAGACAGAGAAATATCATCCCACGATTGTTTAATCCATTCTGTTATTATTTCTGACGATGGTGCTTTCATGGCTCCCCCTTTAGTAAACTGCTTCTCGCCTTCTATCATCCAATTACCCCAATTTCCTCGTAATCTATCTTTGAACGGCTTGTTCAAAGAAACATCAAGTGGCTGCAAAATACTTGTTAGTCCACCAGGAATAACGGCGACATCAGTGTTGTTGCATTTAAGTTTTCTTTTGACGGAGTCCATTAGATGGGGTTTGAAAGAATCCCATACGAGAAGACTTTTCTTCTTTAGCATTCCTCCAGGTCGAGAGTTTCATACTTTTTCTATCCAGATCTTGATTCCAACCTCATCCATCCATCCTTTTGGATGATTGTGAATTACTACACCAGAAGAGAACTGTCCTTTCGGTAGAGTTTTTCTCTTAAAAACGACCATCGGTTTCAGCTTTGTACCGTCAGCTAAGCAGGAAAGAACAACAGTGAATCTAGACTTTTCGTGGCCTGTTGTTCTCACAAGAACAGTTTTTTCACCTTTGGCAGATACAGTTTTCGATGTAGGCATATCAAACCATACCGGTGTTTCGTCCATATTTCCAATTTGCGATAAGTCATATTGTTCTTTTTTTCTCATTTTGATTACGACGGATTGCAAGAGAGTTATCTTTTCCTCTAAATCTTCAGGCAGTTTCTGACCAAGTTTAGTTCTTTGTCGTAGCACAAGGTCATTTCTCTTTAAAAATCGTGAACACCAACTTATAGTTCCTTTGAAAAAGGTAATCTTGCTTTGTTTGGCACAAGCCAAACCTCGCAGACGAATTATATTTCTTGTGACGACGAATCCACACTTTCGTTGCTCCTCGACCCAGCATGCAAGTTCTTGTTCAAGTGCTGGCCACTGGCAGCTTTTTTCCTCTATTAGCACATTTTTTCTTGGCATCACTGCTAGCTGTGTAGTATTGCGCTTCCAATCTCTTACGAGTTTCTCATTTACGCCAAACTTTCTTGAGGCAGCACAGTTGGTAGTTTCTTCGGCAAAGTTTTACAACTTGCTGTTTGAACTTCGCAGAGTATTTCATTCGTTTAGACATGGGTAAGTATAATGATTGAATGTTTACGTAGTTATCTGTTGGAATTTGATGACTGCGCTTGTCTGTCTGTGGAAAATATTTAAAATTGTTGCTGAGGCTGCGTGTCAATGCGACGAGCGTTTTATAGTGATTCAGATTGTCGCTGTTTGATGAGCTTGACGGACGCACACCCACGCACAATGAGATGCATGAGAAACGGCCTTGGCTACCGAGCCATCGGGATGTGAGAAGTTGTTGGCCTGAGCCGAAACGCTATTACTGACTTTTTGCAGTGACAAGGGCGTTTGTCGGCCTCTGGGTGAGAAAATTCCGGAAGTATGGATGTCTGGATCGACTTCCATGTACGATAACGCATAATGTGTCCTAATTACTTTTTGTGAAGAGTGTAGTAATTACCATCATATTTGAAGGGATGAATAAGAAGTTGAATTTCATGACTCGGTGTATAAGTCGAGGTCGATTTTTTTTAGGTCGATTTTTGATCGAAAAAGGTCGACTTATACACCG
>JACCGJ010015682.1:4025-19504 GCA_013407085.1 Atriophallophorus winterbourni
TAACCTTTCCAAGGTAGGCGCAGCGCGTCTTCCAGGCTGGCGTCCCCGCGATGGTTAGTTACGCTTCAGGATATGTCCCGAAACCGTGTTCAATGGCGGTCTTGCACTAAGCATATTCTTGGAGTGTTTGCTTAACCTTGTATGTTGTCAAGCGGAGTGACGAGAAAAGCTTATTATGATGCATGACAGTGAAAGCCGCAAGGAAGATGCCGTGCTGATGTCGCTCTACTCGTTCACGAAACTTGTTTGAATGCATGTTCCATTCGAGGTGTAGGCACCTCTTCCCAGTTTGTTTGTGCTTACTCTTCTATAGAAGCCGTAGCAATTTAAGTCCCACCCTTCCCCATCTTTTAGGATTTTACGTTTTCATGGTTGTATGGCAGTTAAGCATTCGGTACGTGCTACCGGTGTAATGCTGTCTTTGATGATGATGATGATTTATACTGGTTTGTAGCCTTATCTAACCATTAGACCGATTAATTAGACCCCGCATAGACAATCGTATAAGTTCAGCTAAGATTAGCGCGCAGTGAGCGTCTTTTATAAAAGTGCACCAAGTCATTGACAGGTCACCAGTTCGTTTCTCACAAGCACTGCGAATATGAAATGGTAAGGTGAACTGTGATGTATTCTCAAAACGTTTCCAATCAATTGCAAACGAGTTAACATTTTCTCCATCCCACAATCTCTATACCCTTTTGCAGACATTTATATTAACAAAACGATGTTACAACATAATGCGAGAAATCGTTCATAGGATACCAGTGTCAAAAACAGGAAGCCGGTGGACATTTTCCGTTCGGATAAACCAGGTTTGACAAGCACATGGAAAGCGTGATATACACGACTTTGTTATATAGTTGACCTTTAATATGCAGCGAAAAATCGCATTGTCGATATAAATAGCAAAGGATAGCAAACGTTACATCCACTTTGATGATGTGAAAGCACAAGCCTAATCCAGGCAAAATGCCACACAGTCAGAGACTGCACGTGGGCTGAGATACTGTCAGGTTGCCCAGACCTAGACAGATACGACAAAAGAAATAGAAAGGAAATAGAAATGGTAGTGAAACTCCAGCGTGTTTCAGCATGGAACTCACTACCGGTGGCCAATCAATTTAGCACGATGTTAGCCGCACAGCACAGAAATACTGCACAATTGCACATCCGTGCAGTCGTAAAGTCGGGTGAAGTAATTAAGAATGAAAATTTCACTATCGTCAATGTCCATAGAATACCAAGATTTTGTTACAGCAAACAAAAGGAGAATGTCGGTTAATGAGAATCTTTATTTCTTCTTATTCTGTATAGACGGCAGAGGATTGCCTTGTGTAAGCCGCATCACATTCTCTTCATGGACATAGTGCAGCTCTTGGCATGATCGTCATTCACATGCACGGTTTCCATGTAACGGTGGATCGCCTTTCCGAAAGAACCAGAAAGCATCTGTTAAGTGCATGCTTAAACTACAATGCTGTGGTTGCAGCAAGGGCTGTTTCATCTCTCTTGTTCAGTTGGGTGCAGGCATTTGTCAGCATTGCAATAAACTTCGAAGTTTGAGCTGCAGCGGTTGCAGAGTCACTCGCTGACGGCGGCTTCTCTGCAATTTACGATTACGAGCTTACTCTTCCCATTTCGGGGCCAATCCTTGAGTTCTACTGTGGTTTATAATTAAGCTTTCAAGTCTCATTTTCAACGAAAATCAGAAGTGGTATATAAGATATTGGTCGTTATCCTTCTTCGCAGACTTACTCCGATTCGAGAGGGCACTTCTCGCGAAGAGCAAGCTGGCTTTCGACCAGGGCGCGGATGTGTAGACCAGATCTTCGCTCTGCGACAGTTGCTAGAACACAGTCAGCTGTATCAGCGACCTAGCATTCTGGTGTTTCTGGATATTAGAGCCGCCTTTGACTCGGTTGACAGATCCGCCCAATTGAACTGCTTACTTCGCAATGGAATTCCATCGAAGTAGTTCGCTATCCTAAAGGACTTATACGCACACTCGATAGGGAGAGTAAGGGCGTACGATAGCCTTTCAATGCCATTCAGCACTACTACGGGTGTAAGACAAAGCTGTCCAATCTCCCCGTTCTTGTTCAACTTCGTCATCGAGAACGTCTTCCGGAGTGCTCTCAGTAGTTTCTCCACGGGTGGCGTTGAGCTCCTACCAGGTGGGCGGGTTATGGACCTGGATTATGCTGATGACATTCCTTACTGGGCGAAAACCCAACATTTATCCAACAAGCCTTGGATATGATGGCAATTATTATTATATTTGCACAATCTGATACAGATATGGTGCCGTTCAACATAAACAATGAGATGTACAAAGCGAGAAGAGGGGGTACAAAGCGTTGTCATCATCGTCATCGTTGAACTTAGGCATGATACTACCCGGTTGCCTACACCGAAGTAGGGGAGATTTCGTTTAGGGGGTCCCACCCCGAGCCTTTACCCACAAGGCAGTGGAGCGAGAGAGGTTCGCACCTATCGGTGGCCGGTGACCGACGAAGCGGTTCATACGCCTTTTTCTGGGAATTTCCAGTTCGGAGCCCGATAACCCCGTTGATAGTTTGGTGACTTTAGTTTTTGCCTGTGCACCATACAATGTCCTTGGATAGGACAAGGGGCAGTGACTTTTGGAGCGGCGAGTCACATCCGCCGCGTCGTGATGTCATCATTGGATTTTTGAGGCTTTTTATAGGGAGAACGATTGCCAGGCGAAAACCCACCGCACCCTCAGACACCACCGCCGAACCTTTCGCTGAGCTCGGAGAACGAGCCCACCCAGCTGGCACCACGTGGAGGTATTTCGGCAAGCCAGCCGGGTATGAATAACTGCTTCTGCCCGATGGACACAACTCAGTATATTTCGATGGGGCACGGAGGTACACAAACCGACGCACCACGTTAAGGTCCAGTCTCCCCGCGATGGATTTCTAACACTTCGAAAGCTACTTCAATTTTCGCCAATGGCATTAATATACATCTAGTTGAATCACCTTCTATGCTTGACAAAATATCCTATGGTCTCCATTTCGCCCCCGTAAACTAATATAACCTGCTATCAATCTTGGGCGTGGATATTTTTCACGTTTTCTCCTATTCCTTTTAGCCTTTGTTATGTGTTTTCAACGTCTCATGTTTTTTTGCTCCAGGTTCACGAGAACGAAGATGATCTCGGTCGTGGAGGACATGAAATGAGCAAGAAAACAGGCAATGCCGGTGGCCGTCTTGCTTGTGGAGTGATCGGCTGGTCTAATTGATTGTGTTATTCGGCAGTTGTACATTTCTACGCACGACGAATTGCTTAGCTACTTAGTGCCGCCTTTTTCATTTGATTTTGTATTGAATAAACGTATCGATCCATCCTTGTTGTGATTTCCCTCGACGAAACGTTTGTTACGCTATTGAAAATATTTTCTGTGCTAGCAACAAACGATTTTCAGGTCTCAAATTAGTTTTATTATCCCCGAGAGTTAGTTCCTCACGAATTGATTCTCACACGTTCGAACGGTACAATCTCCTTGTCCTTAGTGACCTCAACATTTCACTTTTACGTGATTCCAATCGTTAAAACGCGCTTACCTCCATGCTGCATTTGACGCGAGTGACTTCACGTAGAGCTAGATCAGTGGACTCGTTTAGTTATGTGAAACGCTCATCAGGTTGGCTATGCTGCCTATCACACGGACCAGTGGTTCAAGCTGCCAACTTTGTTACCTGATGTCACAGTCATAGGCTGCACATTGGTTGAGATACTGCCAGGTTGCCATACACTAGACAGCAAGAGATTATGAGTGTGATACACCAGCTTTTTCCTACATGCAGCTCATATTTTAGCAGGATGTTACTTAAGCTGTGCAGTAGAAGCACTGTACGACTGTACATCCGTGAAGGATTATTTTCTGATTGACCCTGCGTGTTGGGAAGAAGTTGCTCTTGACTGCTCATATTGGAGGCATTGGGGAGGAGCAGATACAGCTCTCGGCCGCTGAACGCAGACCACGCCGCCGGCGTGAAACTGACGCCATACAGCCGAGTTCTGACCATCGTTGCAAGCGCTGCGGTAGAGATAGTTCCTCCCGAATCGGACTGATTATTCATTCAAAAAGCTGTAGAATATGAAAATTCATGCGACTCTGATGTACATTCATGGTCGACAGCGACCGAAGGAGGCCAACAACATTATCTGAGCTTCAAACGTGTCTGCTCAGTTTTGCAAGTGGCTGTTAGATCGTCAAGAGTCGATCAAGCTTAAATCTGGCACCAAGCATACACTAATTTTATTAAGGTGGCTAGCGGCATTGAAAAATGATGATGTTACGTTTAATTTTTTATATCAAAAAGTATTCAATGGAATTATTTGAAATTTGATGTGCTGTTTCTTTATATAAAGATGTATTACTGTTTTGAATTTATGTGATTTCCTTGTAAAACAGGTTTGGTAAGTATTTTTATAAAAATATTTTTTTCAAAAAAACACTTATTTTGCTCATCTTAGTGTGGGCAAGGAAAAAGGTTTAGAATGAATGCAAGTGTTTTTACATGATTTTCGGAGTGTATAGGGTGCAATAAGATGCAAAAGACATAAGTCAACCGTGTTTGGGTAGTTGTGCATGCGAGAAAAATATTCATAAAAGGTTTGCGTAAGAATAAGCGCACTTACATACAACATAGGTCCAAACCTAAGAGAGATACACTGTTCAATACACTTTTACTGCACTCCTTGACACGTTTTACATACACATGCTTATTTTCATCTTTTTATCTCAACGTTTACTATTAAAATGTGCGAAAGCAAAATGCACACCGCGGCTGAAATTCAACATTTGAGAAAAATGAGTTTGAAGCCGAAGCTGTTGACCAATGAGAACGCGTTTCCGCATGAAAAATACTCTCCCTTTTCGCGCCAATTGTGCCTTTGTGAATGAACTTTTTCACGTGGGAAATAGGTTGTTTTCAAGCCCGTTTCTTGACCTTTCAATCGGTATACAACATGGCGGGTGTTCCTTAGCGAAACTGCCCGTAACCATGGGTTGAAAGTCGGCGTATTACGGGTCATCTGGCGACTTAGGAAAAAAATCTGTCAAACCAGTCATTAAAAAACGTCTTTATTTTCAGAGAAATAAGGATTTTTAGACAAAAAATTATGGTACCGGATAAAATAGACATCAGAGTATCATTTTCTGAAAAAACTAAAAACACATTTTTTGAAGAAAATACCATGCCGCTAGCCACCTTAAGTGACTAACTCTGTTCGATTGCTGTTTCTATATGCAGCACCTTCGCGCTAGACCTAAACTCCATACTCTAACGGATGGTTTCCATAAACATTACAACGGGGAACCCTAAGCAATGTTTCTGTTGAGGACTATCCAACGTGATCAGCCTACAAGTTTGAGAACACCACTCAGGAATAGCGTGTACGGCTACACTTTGGCTTGGCATAACGATGACGTAACACTATATATCCAGTATTCATCTGCCTTAAAGTGTTTATTTGATCTCGTCTTGTGTATCGAGTAGAGCACGTCGTAACACCATGATTACGTGATTTGCCAAAGGTACTAAGATAAATAAGAAAACGCAGTGCAATCTCTGCCATTTTCTCTTATATGTCTACACCGGGACATGCTGACAGTATCTTACTTCACGCGCATTCTCTGACTGAATCAAGGTTTGTGGTTTCATACATGCTTCATTAACTGATGCCTCGAACTAATATCGACATTGTGTCTAAGATGATGTCGATACTTCAATGTTTTTGTTTTGAATTCTGGAGCGAAATGTGTTGAGAACTAACCCCGATAGACTAGCACCCTGTGCAACGGGTGGAAATATCTTATTTACAGATTCGTATTATGGAAACCAGACATAAGAGCTGGGGCTATGGGCCTAAGAGCCAGGGTGGGGAAATAATCAAAGTATTCGTTGTGGTCGACTGACAACTCACTTGTTTTAATGCGAGGATATTATGGTCGTGCTGATACTGAACTTTAATGTGGTGCGATAGTTTGTGAACTTACATAACCCATTGATCTATACTGGGTGATGTCTTTCGGTGCCAACATTGCTATTCACATCAGGAAGATCTATGGATGCAGGTTAGACAAACTCCACTGCCTTGTGGTTAAGTCTTTTTAGACAAAGGCTCCGTGTGGGCCCCCTAAGCCAACCCATACTTCGGCCTGAGCAACCGGCTAGTATCACGCCCACAAGCAGTCTATGACTGTGCGGCACTTTGCCTGGATCAGGCTTGTGCTTTCATACCATACATACATAAAAATATGAAAATAAAGGTAAAAATGACAGATCCCGTGCTCCCATGCTCTTTGTTCTGTGCGCAAAATGATATAAATGATCTCACTGCATGCAAACTTTAAATAACTGTTTTCCGTTTTGTGGTTCTTTTGGTATCCCTGACAGAGGTTCAGCTTGTTCATCGAGGTTTCCAAATTCATCCACTGAATATTTTGCCTGCTTCGAATGCCTCCAGAGCGTTCTTCCGCCCGCGCGTACCATTCAAATTAGCTGCGTTTAATGTACGGACTTTAGCTAGCATCGGACAGCAGGCAGCCTTGGCTCGCACACTTGATCGCCTCGATGTCGATGTGTGCTGTTTGTCTGAAACACGCATGCATAACTAGTTCGGTTACGCGATTACAAGGGAATTAAACCTTTTGGTCCATTCTTTTTGCTATACGAGGTCAAGCATCTGTGAACTAAAAAATCATTAGTTCTATCCCTGGAGATGAACTTATTGATTTTCAACGATTTTGCCCAGAAAACCTACTAGTAGTCATGTCAAATGAAGATCTGAAGAAGAAAAACAGCTTTATTCACATACGCGAATTTTCTGTTGACGAGTCGGCTGTGGTTACATTTATATTATATTTGTTGAAAATGGATATTTTGAGGATGTGTTAGAACCAGAGATGATAGGGATTCAGTTTTTGGATGAGTAACTAACAGGTGACCTGTAAAACCACGTGTTTACCAGAAAATGCCTAGGTCATTTTCCCCCGTTTCTTTATTTTCACTTGGTGGTTTTATTGTATTGCTACGATTTTCTGTAGCAATCTATGGTGCCTGTTGTATACAAGACTACTTTATCTATTCATATGGAAATTTCCCATGGTCAATAAGGCATTTTCGCAGCTATGCTACCTCTCAAAACATTTTCAACGAAATAAATGCATTAAAACTGCATTCCAGATTTACCCTTCAATTGCTTCGCATTGGATAGACTTTTGTTCGAGTAAAGCATATTCGACCCTTGGGTGTCTATGCGCTTGCGGAATATTTCTACATCCTTCTCACCAAGACGTGTCAGACGTGTTGTTTCTTCCAATGGATTTAGTTTATGATGTCCTGGAAGATTTGCCGTCGCAATTATCCTATATTTTGTGCTGTTTCACTTGAATCATACACGCAGTGCTTCTATCAGAAATGATGCATCATGCTCCGACATATGCGTCAACCTCTTCATCAACAGTAATCGAATCCACCGTCCAGACATTCGGCTGTACTCTCTTGACAAGTAACTGGCACCATTGATGTCACATATCTGCGAAATAGTGCATCTCGTCCCGCCTGTAATCTATCTCACTAGCAGTGTCAAATATGTCTTCTTATTTGTGTGGCACGTGGGCACGCACGCACCTTGCTCCGTTGAAATCGATGTTACGTTGATAGTGATTCGTGTTTGAAAAAGAAGCATGCCAATTATGCAACCGTACTACAGCTGAACGCAGCCTATGGTGTATATCATACACACACGCGCGCAACATACACACGAACAATTACTGAGAATTGTGTTAACCAATGAGAATTAAGCAGCTGTGTTAGTGGTTCGATTTTAGATGACCATAAATGAACTCCAGTTTGGTAGCAGTCAAAAAGATGGACCAGAGTAATAGCGTTCCGTTCGATGGTGAATTGGCAGCCGCAAGCTTAGCATGGATTCGCTCATTACCTCAACCAATCTCCGTTCCACAATCCGTTCTCCAAGTTGTTAATAAAATACCGGAGGCACTGGAGTATGTCAGCTCAGATGTTTTCGCGCACTACACGAGCGATGGAATGATTTTGGGTTATCTCATGGCCGCTTTAGATCCCTCAATGTCCGTGAAACTGGAAGCTATGAGAGCGTGGCGTGTTTCCACTTTGAATTACGTTGACGTGGTGGTCCAGCGAAAACGGATCGATATGTTTTTGAAATACGCCAATGTGGTTGGTGTGGACGCAAAGGATTTGTTCGCGGTGGATGATTTAAACAAATGTTTGGATTTGGGAAAAGTGGTGCATTGCCTAGTTCGGCTAAAAGCAGTGGTTGCCTCCAAGCTGGGCGCCCCTAGTGGATATTGGGAGTCTGTTCAAAGTGACAACGCCAATGATTGATGTGGGTTTTCTGTTTATCAATTTGTACAGCGTAAATATACATACACGTCTAATTTGTGCATTGAAATGTATAGATTATTACAATGCTACTAGACGAAGCAAGAGGTCGTGTTGGTTGTATTGGGTTGAACAAGCGTTTGTCTGCTTTTCGTTAGTGTCTTAATAAATTTTTGTTTTGTTATTACAAGAGTAGTGACGCGCAGCTTTGAGACACCGTCATGATGAGCGGCAGGAATTATGTCGACCAAAATGGGTATTATCTATGTGATTGTGTATGCTAACTGCCACATCGGGTTATTTTAAACGTTTGCTGTATTTTATCATCACAATTTTGTTAATACCACATTCACAAATTCATGTTACTCAGTGCATGAGACGCGTGGAAATTCTGTTATGTTAACTATTGTTTCTTGTTAAGGTCGGCGAGTTATCATAGCCATCATCATAACTACCACAACTTTCCTTTTGTTTCGCAAAGCCAACTTAGATATTTGATCAAAAAGCGCTTCCTGTGTTTTGGGACCGGTTTTAATAACCACGCTTTAAAACGTTAGAAAGCGACACTAGGTATCGATTAGGTTCAGATAGCAGAGGTAGGAACAATCTAACGACTTGTAAATGCTATATCAATTGACATCAATCTGATTCAATATTCTCAATATGTTATTTGCTAATGGTTAGTTGTGGTTTAGCATAGCTCAGCAAATAGAAAATGCTTAAATGCATCTTTTAACGACGACCTCCAGTTCATTAAAATTCCACCAAATATGACTAAAGGAATGTGTTGCTCACATCCCCCGCACTTACACGCCACTACCGGTTTCTGGCTGTTTGCCGTCGTCAGGTGGAGACAGTAAGATTAGGTAAAGTGAGCCTTGAAACAGTGGTAAAGTGGTAAACAACGTTATACTAGAATGTCACTGTTTCATAGGGTTCGTACAACGAACCCGATGTTCAAACACTTACAAATGTATCATTCTTGTTTAACGCACGATCGATCTTAGTGAGCATTGATAGTTAGTTAAATCGCTATCGGATATTTGAGTATTCGATATTCACTTTTCATCTCTGCCTGGTTAAAAGAAAGTAAGAATCAACGTAGTATTTTTATTCATCGCGATGAAACAATTTAGCCAATCAAGATCTTCCATGTTACTGTCGTACGCCTAAGGGTAAATTGACCACGGGAAATATTGGGCTGTGAAAATCTTTGAATCGTACGAGCTACTGGTTGCTGACATGAATCAATTGTAAATGACTGAACTGGCAGATTGACGTAACGCTTTCAACATGAACGAAGCGAAACCCACAATTAACGCTACCATTATTGATTTTTAAGTGTAGCATTTTTGATGAGCACGTGTAGATTTTGTTATCAAGGAATTAGTGATGAATTCAAATGAGCGTTATCAAATAAGCTATTAAATTTTGATAGTACAGAACCATGCTAAGTTGAAGCTGTCAAATAAGAAATGGTGACTAAAACGAAACGATAAACAAAATGCGAGTTATTTCACCGTAAGCTATTTATTCATAGATGATATGCGGGTTAAAGCTAAGCTTTACAGGACCCACAAAAATGTACATATCGGCGGATGGCAAATAATATCAAAATATTGTTAGAGATTATTGACAAAAGTGAAAAACATACTTATCCATGTGAACATCTAGTGATTTCTTGAAAACCTCAATGGTTCCAGATTGTACCACGTGAGTAGGTAAACTGTTCCACAATTGCACATTGCGAACGGAAAATGCATATTTTCGGCAGTTCAACCTGTTATGCTCTTGATAAAGTTTAGATTGGTGACCACGCAGATGTGTGTTATGGGAAAGATGAAATAAACGACTGCAAGGATGATTTGTTTGATTAAGCACTGTCCAAATGAAGAATAATGCTCCTCGTTCCCGTCTGTGTTGAGCCGAATGCAAATTCAATATTTTAAGTCTCATTACATAAGGATAATTTGAAAGTCCTAGGACGAGTTTTGTCGCTATGCGCTGTGGAATTTACAATAGCTGAGTATCCTTTTCAACCAAGGTTCCCATGCCGGTAGAGCATATTCGATATGAGGGCGGATGTAGGTTGAAATCAATTTGCAGATAATGTTTGGGTCAAACGAACCTAGCCAGGGAACGCTTTTAACAGATTTCTTTGTGCATTGTAATCTAGAAATGCAAAATACCAACGATATGGGGTAAGATTTTGCTAGAGATTTTCGGGATTTGCTTGACAGCACCACCATCGTGCAAACCTTTTCAATTTTACTCAACTGAATGTTTTCGATTGGTGTTGACTTGCAAATTTATGCACTATATGAGACTTTGAAGTTTATAGTCGTATCTTGAATTCTCGTTCGACGCTATTGAATGCATGCCACACTAGACTAAGCAACGGTTAGAAGTTGTTTATGCTAATCAGAATTCAAAGATTTTGATTATTCAAATTACCCGGGCTGAATTGAATAATTCATTTGCACCAATGCTATTTTATCCAAGTTCATTGAATGACAATTTTGTGAGATGTTTTAAAAGGAACGTTTATTTTTCGCAATATTTCTAATCTTTGATATTAATCGGCACTATGACAACTTAACGTAGTTTCATGACAATCCGAAAGAAATTCCTTTCGGCTGACGTCAAATGCAACACCTCTGTCGTGTGTATTTTACTGATCGGATGACGTCATATGATGATACCCTAATGTGTGTAGACTTGTAAACCAACATTAGGAAGCAAACATTGATTGGTGGTATCAAAAATCCGTTTTCGCGTGCATTTCCATGCGTGTTAGCCACGGGATTGAATAGTTTGGTCTCGCCAGCCTCATCCAACAGTGACTTACAAGTTCATACCTTGTATACCATTTCTGCACTGTTTTATGGCATGTGGATCTTGATCCTACGGTCCAAAACTCATGAGTGTAAACAGCACGAAGCCGGTAATGTTGTGTGTGTATGCGAAAGAAGTGCATACCAATACCAATTTTTGTTCCAGTCCATAGATTTAACCTCATCTATTTCGCCGTGATTGAACACGTTGGTCGTGCCAGCCTTATTCAACAGTGGTATCTTAGTACAACCGTCAATTGTTTTGATGAATTTTTCATTCCTCATCAGCCCCCGATGCCTATAGGACCGGTTCTCATTTCCAGTATTTTAACATGACGCTGCAAAGTAACCTAGGTGCTAGGTTTGGGTAGTCATTTTTCAGTTAATCTCACTGGTAATTTTACACCTGGATATGATGTGGAATCAGAGTTTAAACACGGTCCGAAATGTGTGACCTTGGTGGGAATCGAGCCCCGGACCTTCCGATTGTAACGGTACACATCCTATCCGCTGGAACACGGCGGTCTTGGTTTACTAAAATAGAGTTTTAAAAGTCTGTCTAATCAGTCTCGATACAGAAGGGAACTACAGCATGATATTCTAGATTGCATAATGTAGTTTTGAACGCAACAAATGGTGGTTAAAGTTATATGAAAACATTGGATCAATTAGCGTTTCATCAAGTTTCAAGATTTATGATGGGAAAGCAAATGGCTTTACGATAACCACGGATGGTGCTATGTATATGTCTATTCTCAAATTTCTTAACAATACTATTTTTGTAACGTATTGAAATGTAAATTATGTTCGACTTTTTCAAAATTGGCCATTATGTGAAGGTAGTTTTCGATGTGCTTAGTATGATGGACGTAGGAATTATGACAACTTAAATTCGTGTAGAATGAGGGTGTGCAGACTAACTTCAAATAGACGCCGCTACGAGCTAGCACGGCCTATTCATCCTTTTGTTCAAAATTAGCTAGAACAGACCAGCATACAGAAGTTTAGTTTACTCGCATCACAACGCTCAGTGAATTCTGTTACGACATACGAGGCGTAAAATTCAAATCCACAACATAATCTTCAATCTTGTAAAAATTCGGTTTATAATTTTCAAGAAAATTGTATGATCGAATATCTGTTTGCTAAAAGTTTGTTTGTTTACATTAATAAAGACATTTTATCCTTCTTTGTTTTCTTCTTAAATAAGGTGTAATTTGTCATCAATAATTGATTTGAGGTGATCAACGACTAGTTTATGTAAGCATTATCAGGAACCTTCACTGTTGCTTGTCTCCTTCTATCAATCTCGATCGTGGGAGTACATCGGAAGCGCATGAATATTTTATGATCCAAAGCGTTTCAAATGATTAAACTGTCCGATAGTTGCGGAATATTTTCTTTCGCGTCGCTCACATGTACGATCGGCAGCATTTGCGCGCTCTCAAAGTGACTTACGTTCAGTAGCCGAGAGGAAAATCTGCTCTTTCATAGCTTGCCTCTAAAGTGAGCAGTCAAGAGCAAGTTCTTTTCAACTCATAGAGTCAATATTGTTTGGAAACGTAGTTGCACTGGAAGTGTGAGTTGCCAAAAGATAGACTGAATGATAGAGAGAAACTCACTGTAAACGCATCTAGGCAAATTGAACATACCTTCAGAGTTTAGTAGCCTAAATCACACCACAGGTTTAATTCAAACTAGCGCTTGCACAGAGACTAAAGTCTTTCTCTTAGTTCCTTCACCATAAATGTTCTGAACTAAAAAGCTAAGAACAAAGATCCTCATTTGCACGCATCTTCATCACACATAACTCATGCCGGTTTCGTAATGTTAGCACTGATCACGTAGATACATTACGAACAGGATCCGCATGCCTTGAAAAGTTAGGAGTTTAAAATATCTGCATTATCGAAACATGAATGGTCGTGAATGACGCATTAAACATTTTTGTGTACAGCCAAGTCTTTGTGGAATCATCACCAGTTGAAAGCTCAAAGTTGTTTTCATTGCAACCAGCAATTCGTTTATCAGATTATGGCATTGATCATATGATGCCCACCGTCGAACTTCGTAGAACATCGCTTGCGGCTTCAATAGCACTAGAAACACTATCACATATTTGACCCACCTTTTGATCCCTAAGACGAATTTCAGTTCTGCAAGGCTATTTATTTTAATGCCAACTTTCCACGACATCGTGCATGCTCGAGGTCGTCAATGTAGTTTGATACATCCAGTTAAATCGGTAAAACTGAGTACTGCATATCCAATGACTCCGTCGTCTGCGTATTCGGTAAAACTACATGGGTTTTTTAATAGCTCAACAACTAAATTATCCCGCTGCTAGCTTGTGTCGTTAATTTTGAGTACCAGAATCTAATGGCGCTGATATTTTGATGGAAGTTCACCGAAGTTCAATCAACTAACAATTGAAATACTCGGTTATGCTTCATTCTTCGAAGGGGCCAGGAGATGTGAAGAGAAGTTGGGTCAATGTGCGTTGGACAGTATTAAATTGTTTATTTTGGTTCAGCGAATTTTGATGAACACTGAGACTTCTGTATGCCTGTTAGCAACTCATATAAAAATATTTCTAATGTATTGTACTCATTTTGACAAAAGAATTTTTTTTACACTCTGAAAATAATAATTCAAAAGGAATGGAAATGAGAAAAAATTGTAACCGGTCGTTTACGCCAAATTAGGAAGCCGCGTTTTATCGTCTACCTTGTACACATCTAGCGCTCAGCAAGGCCGGTACTCAAACGAGGTAAACAGATGGCAAGGGGCCGCCAAAAGAAATATGTAAAATGTTGTCTAGATATCTTATGGATTAGCTACGTGTTTTGATGAATAAAGGATATCGAACGCATTATCTTACCATTCGGGATAAATCTCATACGGATAAATGCTTCGCGATGTTCATCAAGCAGATTAAGGAACACAAATTCAGCAAATTTTTGTGGATTTAAAGATAGGCATCTCTTTTCTGACCTTTTAGAAATTTCATCTAAAGCATCAGAGAGCTGATTCAAGAATCCTTTCTAGGTACTGCATATCCAGTGACTCTGGCGTCTGCGTATTTGAAAGTGAAAGTTGAGGGTGAATGTGGAAGCGTAGCAAAGTATGCTAAAAAGAAAAAGGGAGATAGAATCGCTCTTTGAATAACCCATTTCTCAAAGGGGAGCAATGTAGAACATGACCTGATGATTTCAACGTATTAACATCTGCCGAAAAGTAAAAAGTATTCACATATCCAAAGTAATGTGTTGCTCACATCCCCATCCCTTACACACCACTATCGGTTTCTGGCTGTTTGCCGTCGTCAGGTGGAGACAGTAAGATCAGGTTCAGTGAGCCTTTGGTCATCCACAAGCGCCTTGAGTGCTTTGACCAAGAATCACTTTGTGATTCTGTGTCTGAACATCGTGGTTCGTTGTACGAACCCTATATAACAGTTGGCATACAAGTATAATCTTATTCACATATCCATTTTGTTATTTTGGCTGGTATGATCCGCATTTTGGACACGATTGACAAAGCCGAACGCCTTGGTGTACTCAAGAAAACGGCTAACGATTTACTGTAGAGCTTTTTCAAAATTCTGTGAATTAGACAAACAACGACATAAACTGTGAAGCGTTGCATCCGGTATGCAAAGTGATTCTCATTATCCAAGGGTGATTCAATCTTCAAGCGATCAAGAACTACGCTCTCCGTGATTTGTAACACTTGTGAACAGCAGGGTCAATATTTAAACGTGAAGTCATGGTAAATTCACTTGTGATGTAAAAGTACACCAGGGCTCCCCATCTTGTAGTATTGTATATTCAGGCGTTTTGATGGCAAAATAATATATCCTGGTGACTGAATTATTTAATTTAAGGCCTCATTATTCGTGACCCTAAAACGCAAGCGGATGACAAAGAATTAATAGATTCATTCATAGATTATTTACGAGTATAAAATCTATGCTTTACAAGACCCACAAAAAATGTATATCGGGTCGGATGGCAAACAATATCAAAAATATTTTCTGGAAGATTATTGCGAAACGTGAAAGCATACTTGCCAATATAAGCATCTAGTAATTTTTCAAAGCGTTAATGGTTTCAGATTATACCACATGAGTAGGAAACCTGTTCCACAATTGCACACAGCGAACGGAAAATGCGTATTGGCGGCAGTTCAGTTCAATCAAGCTATTGCAGTTGGATAGAGGTTTATGACGGGTGACAACAC